>JARQZK010005175.1:150000-232500 GCA_030704885.1 Cynegetis impunctata
AATAGAACTGAAATAAAACATTCAAGTACAATATATACAGATTTAATTTTTCTAACAAACAACACGACTCAAAACATAAGTAATTCACCAAATTTCAGCACAAACAACCCAAATTCTGTTATAATATCTACTCAAATAACCACCACTTTGTCTAGTAGGCCAACTTCAATTAATATAATCGACATATTCAGAACATCAAACCATCCATGTATCACATCCACAACATTAATTTTTTCTAGAAAAAATGTAATTTTGTACATAGTTGAAATTACATGTATTGTCTTTTTTAAAGACAAATCCTTAAATCGAATCATAAAGAACCTGTTTTGAACATTACGTGAGTATAGGTGTCTGTGGTTTTACTTACCATATAATTTAGTAGATACCTGAATATTGATATTGTACTGAATAGCAAGTAATAAATAACTGAAGATAGCCAAAGCCGAAACAAATTTAATGAAACGTAGTTGTCTATTTTCTGCCCTTTTTCTAAAATTCATAAACGCCAAATTAATGTCAATCTTTCAATTGGTCGAGAATACCCGGACGAAACGTAAACTGTTCAATGATGTATATTTTCAAACTTAAATATATATATAATACATGTTACGCCTACGAGCAAGTATTAGTTTTATGTTGGTTATAAACGAAATCTACTACTACTAATATTTATACCAAACAATTATTATAACATTGTATTTTCCCTATAGCAAAAATTGCTAATATCATAGACCAAATATACATTCATTTTTTCCAGATATGAGAAATATCGCCTTTTTTTTAGCAAACAAATTATGTGATAAATCCATAAATCTCATAGGACGGTGTTATCTCCATAAAATCTGTTTTTAATGACCTGATAATTTATTACGTGGGATACATTTTATTAATGCT
Organism: Cynegetis impunctata; assembly: GCA_030704885.1. Lineage (NCBI taxonomy): Eukaryota > Metazoa > Arthropoda > Insecta > Coleoptera > Coccinellidae > Cynegetis > Cynegetis impunctata. The sequence continues at coordinate 150,895 of JARQZK010005175.1, forward strand.
ATCTGGTCTCGTATATGGTATATATATATATATATATATATATATATATATATATATATTTTTTTTTTTATTAATGATTTGTTCTCTATAAATTCAAATTGCATAACAGGTTTTGCAGATGATGCAAATGTAATTATCAGTGCTGGTGACTTCCAACAGCTGGAAGTTAATGCGCGAGATTCTATCAATGAAATAAATACCTGGTATGCAAAAAATAGGCTCATTTTAAATAAAGATGAAACAACTGCAATAATTTTTGGCACATACAGATCGAAAATTGAAAGAGAATTCATTGAGATAGATAATAACCATGTAAAACTGCAAGAATCAACTAAATTTTTGGGAGTATACATAGACAAATTTTTGAAATGGTCATGCCATATAGAATACCTGGCAATGAAATTGAGTAAAGTAGGTCAATCTTGTATAAAAACAATTTATTTTGCAAATTTTGAATCACTTTTAAAATATGGAATTATATTCTGAGGAATAAGTGTAAGAGTCGGTGAGATATTATTGTTATACAGAAAAGAATTGTAAGAATTATGTTTGGGTTGAAATTTTTGGAATCATGTAGAGGAATATTCAGGAGAAATAATATTTTAACAGTCTATGGTATTTATTTGTGTGATTGCTTGACATTTTTCTTTAAAAACAAGAATATAATGTTGAAGCACACAACATTACATAATTACCCAACAAGAACTGTTGACATACACTATCCAAAACACAAACTAAGTTCAAGTGAAAAACATCCGTCTTATAATTGTATTAAAATTTATAATAAATTACCAAATAGTTATAAAATGATAAATAATTTTAGTTTATTCAAAAGAAAAATTAAAAAGATGCTGATTGATTTGGAACCATACTCATTGTCTGAGTACTTTAACAGTAAGTTTGATGGAGATATTGATTAAATTGGGAAAGAAAATTGTGAAGTCCCAAATATTTGTGACACTATTTCATTCTATGTAACATGTTGCATATTGTGAAATGAAGATATTTATTATTATTATTATTATTATATATATATATATTTTTTTATTCTTAATTATAGTGACTTCAACTACTATGGTCATTTCGTCACTAGTAATATCTCTACATGTCAAACCTATCGCTAACAAAATACATATACTATATAAGTATAATCAAAAACAAAATTTGATATGAGAAGATTACCTAGATACAACAGTCTACAATTAAGAAGCATCGTTAGTATAGTCCATCTAGTTAAAATAGTAATACTACATAATATATGAATAATATGAGAAAAATTATATAAACAAACAATAAACAAATAAATAAATTAAATAAATAAAACATTATCTGTATAATCACAACTTTAACAAAACGTTGATATCACTAAGGAACGCAAGGACACAAGAGATAGCTTCTCTATCTCCAAGGTTGTATTATTATTATTATATATATATATATATATATATATATATATATATATATATATATATATATATATATATTATATATATATATATATATACATATATATATATATATATATATATATTATATATATATATATATATATATATATATTAATAAATATATATATATATATATATATATATATATATATATATATATTATTATGAATTATCTCATATAATGTATACGAGTTTTAATTATAAATTTTATTTCAATTTATATTATATGATATATTTATTTGATATATGATTAAATTAATTTGAGAGCCTATTAATAATTTTGAAAAACTGATATTTATCTATTTTAATTTGATTAGACTTTATTAATTCTCAGGGAAGGTTCTCCTATAATGAAATTGATTCTATTTATTTTCTATAACTTTAACTATTAATTAAAACTTCAATAAATTCAAAATTATAAAATTCCATAAATTTATTAACCCAAATTATCACATATAACTTCAATTCAAACATTAACGACAACAATAACTATTTAAAATTTTAATATGGTACCTTTTATATATTAATTTTTATATCCAATTTTTATATATATATATATATATATATATATATTTGCAAATATTTAATAGATTTATTGGCCAATATATTAATGTTCAAAAACTCACAATTAATGTCTTTTCTTGGTTAATTTTTCTTCTTTCTGTGTCCAACAAATTCTTCTTTTTCTTCTTCACTCAACTCCTTTCTCTCTTTAATCTCGTACTATGAATATCCAATATTTATATCACTGGTATCTTCTTAACCTCACAATTTCTATTGTGGATGCAGTTCACAACATTCACTTTACCAAACTTAATTATAATATGGAATTTACACCAAGTAAGTATTTATGGCTTCAATACTTGCACTTCCAATTAATTTTCTTTACAATTTTCAGCTTAATTTCACTTTATACTTTCAATTTTACAATATGGATGACAAAAAACAAATGAATCTGATTTTGAACAACGATGGTTCTCTCTCGAAAATCAAATAATAACTGATGCCGGATATCATAGACGACATTGTTATAATAGAACTCAGTAAAACTCAAATAGTATTCAATAAACCTATATACGTTGGTTTTTCGATTTTAGATATTTCAAAAACTTATCTTTACAATTTTCATTACAATTTTATTAAATCAAAATTAAATGACAGCAACATCAAGCTTCTTTATACGGACACTGACAGTTTGATCTACCATTTTAAACATCAAAACATCTACAACATCATGAGGGAAAATGTGTCAAAATTTGACACATCTGACTATGGTGATAATAATGTTTTCGGTATTCCCCCGAGGAACAAGAAGGTTATTGGACTGATGAAGGATGAAAATGAGGGCAAAATCATGGTGGAATTCATTGGATTGAGGTCTAAGATGTACACCTTTAGATTACTCAATCAGAGTGAAAAAAAGACTGCTAAAGGTGTAACAAAATCTTCACTTTCAACGATCACATTCGAATTACAATTAAGAAGCATCGTTGGTATAGTCCATCTAGTTAAAATAGTAATACTACATAATATATGAATAATATGAGAAAAATTATATAAACAAACAATAAACAAATAAATAAATTAAATAAATAAAACATTATCTGTATAATCACAACTTTGACAAAACGTTTATATCACTAAGGAACGCAAGGACACAAGAGATAGCTTCTCTATCTCCAAGGTTGTATTATTATTATATATATATATATATATATATATATATATATATATATATATATATATATATATATATATATATATATATATATATATATATATATATATATATACATATATATATATATATATATATATATATATATATATATATATATATATATATATATATATATTATATATATATATATATATATATATATATATATATATAAATATATAAAATATATATTATTATGAATTATCTCATATAGTGTATATGAGTTTTAATTATAAATTTTATTTCAATTTATATTATATGATATACTTATTTATTTGATATATGATTAAATTAATTTGAGCGCCTATTAGGGGCCGTTCAAGTATTACGTAACGCAATTTTTGAAGATTTTTGAACCTCCCTCCCCCCTATGTAACGCTCCGTAACGTTTTCATGAACCCCTCCTCCCCCCCTATAAACGTTACGTAACACCCAAATGACCATTTTCACCTAAAAGTCACAAATATGTTGCGCAAAGTACCGGAAAGTTGCTAAAATGCCGTTTTTATTGTTTTAATCGTGTTTTCGTTAATAATAAACAAAACAAGAGATTTTTATTTAATAAACAATCATACATAATGTGATATGTTGAAAAGGGCTCAAATTTGTCCTAATAAACTTTTACTACTAATCTTACATTTAATTATGCCGTTTTCCTGACATTTTTAGCTAACTTCATCCAACATTATTTTTCTCATGCATTATTCAATTTTCGCTTATTAGCAGGTTTTCACTTTGAAACCCTGCTTATTGAAATGGGTGCGATTAGCAAAGTAGGACCTAGGCCCAAGATAGTTTTTCGTTTCATGACATTTCAGCATGCTTGGCATCAAAAACCCAATTTCAAAAGTCTCTTTCTCTACATATGTATATAATATATATATATATATATATATATATATATATATATATATATATATATATATATATATATATATATATATATATATATGTTCGTATGTATGTAGGTAGATAGTATAGAAGTTTCGCTCCTGTGTATTACGTGTTTAAAACACTTGATGAAAACTGGCAACGGAAACAAAAAATAAATGACGAATAATACAGTCGAGGTATTCCCCATAAAACATAAACGGATAGAGTTGCCAACTTGGGACAACAAAATAAAACTGACTTACAATACAATCGAGGGATTCCCCGTAAAAAATAAACGAAAAGAGTCAACAGCTTCGGAGATTCAAATTCTCTAGTTTTTTATTTCAATAAAAATCGATGTTACATAGCGCGTTGTTCGAACCTCCCTCCCGCCCCTGTAACGCATCGTAACGTTTGCTTTAACTTGATTATTTTGAATAATTAAATGACATTTGATTAGTTTTTTAACAAATTTGTAATAAAAACATATTTCTGGACTGAAATCATTTAGTTAATCTCAATTACATAATATTCTCATCATTTTGTACTAAAATTTTCAATATTCTGTCCATTAATTAAGTTATTATTTCTTCTTGAAAAATTTGACATTTCGATATATATAGTTTTTGATTCTAACTTGAAATTCTTCTTTATTACATTATTCTACAGCAATTTTCTATTTAAAACAGTTAACTCATTTCTTCTAATACCTCTATATATGATTAACTATCTTCAATTACTTGAAATTAACTTATTATCTGATATTCAAATTTAGTTGATTCTACGATACATAAAATTTCCATAATTATATGTATTCTACATAAATTAAGTCTGTTATCTTGAATCAATCTTTTCTACTTAATCTTTATAAAAGTTTTATTACTTATATTTTCATATTTATTTGATATTTAATGAATTTCTATTGAATTACTTGATATCTCTTTCCAACGATTAATGACATTTTATGTTTTTGACATTCTACAATGATTTATCATATATTATTGATTTTAAAAGTTGATCTTGAACATTTATAATTCATACATTTACATTTATCATCATTATAACTCAGTTTTACTTATTTAAATTTACAGTAATAAACATTTCACTAGTATCCTTGTATTAATTAACAATTTACATATTTTATTCCTTTTCATATGTGCAAATTTTTATCATTAATTATATATACATATATTTTATAACCATCTATCATTTACTAATATCTATTTTAAATTCATTGAAGTTTTCCTTTCCTTGATCAATATTGTTTTATATTATTCCATACATTTCTATTTTAATATTGCAAATAAACAAACCATATCAATATATATATATATATATATATATATATATATATATATATATATATATATATATATATATATATAAATATATATATATATATATATATATATATATATATATATATATATATATATATATATACACTATCGGACAAAAGTAGAGCAACATTTTCGAAAAATGAAAGAAATCTCGATTTTATATCAAATGGAAGATATCGTATTCAAATATATTGTGTCTTAAATATCAAAGTAGGCTGCTATTATCGGAGTCAACAGCTTTTTCCAACAATCGAAACAAATGAATTTAAATTGACATAAACTTTGAAGTACAGTATTGTAATGCGTCAAAAGTAAAGCAACATTTCAATATTTTCCTAAAAAATAAAACTTTAGTGAAAGTGAAGGCAAAAATATTTATTTTATGTTTAATTAATATTTCTGTGTTGGATTAATCATACCAAGAGGTATTCCTATTTCGAAAGAATTAAAGCAGAGAGTAGAGACTGCACACTTGGCAGGCACATCACAAGTCAAAATTTCCAGACGATTTGTTTTACCCAGATACAGTGTATCCAAAATAATTTCAAGCTATTATGAAAGGAGACATTTAGAGAATCTACCGAAATCTGGAAAGCCAAGAAAAACAACGATTCGGACAGATAGATGCATTAAAAGAATTTCTCAAAGGCATCTCTGTAATTCTGCACCTACAATTATTGCTGAAATTCCCGAAATAATGGTTAGTTCACGGACATTTCAAAGAAGGTTGGTAGAAGCAAAGTAATTTAGCAGACAACCAGCTAAAAAGCCGCTTATTTTGGCAAGAAATAGAGTGGCTAGGCTTGAATTTGCACGTCGACATTCAAATTGGACGGTAGACGATTGGAAAAAAGTTTTATTCAGCGATGAAACGCGTTATGAAATTTTTTATTTTGATGGAATTAAGCGTATAGGACGGCCAATTACAAGGATTAATCCCAAATACGTTACACCCACAGTTAAACATGGTAAAGGCAGTGTTTTTCTATGGGGTTGTTTCTCATGGAATGGGGTGGATCCATTCAACTTCATTAATGACACTATGAATCGATTTGTATATAGAGATATAATGCAAAATGTAATGATGCCTTATGCAGAGTGGGAAATGCCTTTGCATTTTATTTTCCAAATAGATAACGATATAAAAAGCACTGTTCACGAAAGAAGTGTACCTATAGCGGTTCTAGCTCACTTCAACTTTTCCGAAATGTCATTTCTGCGCATGCGCGACTAACTGTAAATATAGGTATGAGAATACGTATGGGGGCCCAGAGAACTGAAATTTTTTATGAGGGATTCTTCATGGGGGCACCGGGGCTCCAGGAGTCTTCATGTGGGCCCCCAGGAGTCTTCATATAGGCCCCAGGAGTCTTCATGTGGGTTCGGGAGATATTATATGATATATATAGGAATGGGGGCCCTCGGGTGTCTTCAAGGGGGCACCGGAGTCCCCAGGATTCTTCATGGGGCCCCCAGGAGTCTTCATTTGTGTTCAGTAGATTATATGATATATAGGACCGTAGGGGGACCGAAATTCGTGGTATATAGGAGGCCGTCTTCGTAGATTTGGATATCAGATTACATACATAGTTATTAAAAAAAATAGTTATTTTCTTAAAAATTCATTTCCATTTTGATATATAAAATATAATCGCGTTCAAGCGAAAAAAGAATGAACTATATGAATTGAAGTCGATATATCGCATAAAATATCACATCAGCAAATTCTCATTAGAATAATCATAAATACTTGAAATTGTCTGAAGGTCATCGAAAGATAACCGACACGTGTAGAACTTGATCGAACGGAGGAATGAGAATTTGCTGACTCAACATTCATATTAGTTCAGGGATGTACAAAACGAATGAAATTTCAAATGTTAGATATATGTATAGTTATTACGTATTTTTTCATGAATAATTATATTAGGTGTACATCCCTATACTAATATGAACGTTGAATCAGCAAATTCTCATTAAAATGTTTATAAATACTTGAACTATTTCTCTGAAGGTTCAGTCTTACGATAGTTTCCAACTTGTAACACACACACAGCGATAATTAAGTGTTAGATACTTGTTCAATTATTCGTTCAATTGTTAATATTTTATACCGAAGGTAAGGAATTTATTTTTCTGTGTACATATTAGAACAAAAGTTAAGTGATATTTTTTGTTTTGTAGCAGCACCTAGTCAACCATGAGTTTAATGAAGATTTCTGATGATGCTGTCAAAACTTTTGGAGCAAGTTTAAAATTAATTAGAACTGTGGAAGAGGTTGGTAGATGGCTGAATCATATAAATAAAATAATATTGGGAATTACTAGATATACAAGAGGTAAGAATTTTCCTCATTCTCTAACAAGCTTCCACAAACTCGAGACCAATTTATCAATTCTCAAGACTTATCGTGAAAATATTAAGCATATACATCAATCTATTCTCAAAAAGGGTTCTGGTTTGGGAGGTCATTCGAAACGTTTAATTTGGAGGGACGTAGATTCGGCTTTCAAGAATAGAATGCGAACAGGAGTGATTATTAATAATTCAATCAAAGATCCCGAAGAGTTCCTCAGTAGAACTTTCAGAATTTTTAATAATAAAATAAAATCTGCTCTTCAAAATTCAATTTTAAAAGTTAATTTAATTTTAAGCTGTAATTATATCAAACCAGATACAAGGGAGGAAAGTATTAAAACATTTGCTACTGAAAGTTCTGTTGTTGATCTCTCCGATGACTTGAAAGAATTGTATAATACTAAATTTCGAGCTGTCATTCTTAGGAAAATGGATGAGTTTCAGGAGCGTGACAGTGGGTGGGCTCTTTCACAAATTCTTAACCTAAAAATCAATATAAATGAATACAGGCCTATAACAATAGGTAATTCTACATATGTAGAGCTACCTATGTTTATTCAAAATAAAAAAGCTGTCGTGAATGTTAAGAATAATGACTCGCATTGTTTCCTTTGGGCAGTCATGTCATGTTTAAGACCAGCTAAAAAGAATATCGATAGGACTTCTTCATACCCACCACCTAGCTCTATTTTGAAATATGAGGGTATATCTTTCCCAATAACTCTAGACCAAATTCCTAAGTTTGAAAAACTCAACAATTTATCAATTAACGTGTACGCGATTGAAAAGAAAACAGTGGTTCCGATATTTTTGAGCAAAAATAAGGATAAAAAATGTATACATTTATTAATGATCAAAACTTAAAAAAGATTACAGTGATTTCATGATGCAAACTGACAATTTTGAAGAAAAAATAGTTTATCATTTTACTTGGATAAAAAGCATGTCACGTTTACTTAAATCTCAAAATTCAAAGCATAAATGTTCTATTTATTTTTGTGATATATGTCTCAATCATTTTCAAACTGAAAATTCATTAGAGAATAATAAAAATTATTGTGATGGTCTGAACAAATGTAAAGTATCGTGTCCTCCGGAGGGAGTTGATTTTATAGAGTTTAAAAATTTTTTGAATAAGGAAAAGGCCCCATTTATAGTTTACGCTGATATTGAATGTCTTTTGGTTGAATCAGAGGAGAAAATATCTGAAAAAACTGGGATTTATCAAAAACACATTCCTTACAGTATAGCTTATTATCTACATTGTAGTTTCGATGACTCAATCTCCTATTATAAGTCATATACAGGGCAAGATTGTCAGTCTTGGTTCATGAAAGAGCTTTCTCAACTGGCTGAAGATATGGAACCCTGTTTTCTTCATAACGTCCCTATGAATAAACTTTCGAAAGAAGAATGGAGTTCATTTTACAAGTCTGAAAAGTGTCATATCTGTGAAAAGCCATTTAATCCTACAGATATCAGAGTTAAAGATCACTGTCATTTCACAGGGCGTTATCGGGGTCCTGCACATCAAGACTGTAATTTGAATTACAAAAACAGACAGAATGTAGCTGTGGTCCTACATAACCTCAGTGGTTATGATTCACACTTCATAATAAAAAATCTTGTGTCAGATATCGATGGTAGAGTTGATGTTCTACCGATCAATAAAGATCGATACATAGGTTTTACGAAACATCTAGCAGATTCATTCATTTCCTTCAGATTTATAGACTCATTTAGATTTATGTCAACAAGTATAGAGAAATTAGCGTCTTTTTTGAAACCTGAACAGAAAAAAATTGTTAGGAAGCATTATCAAGATGACGAACAGTTTCAGTTATTGAACAGAAAAGGGGTTTTTCCGTATGACTACATGAATTCATGGGACAGACTTGACGACACAGCACTTCCATCAAAAGAACAATTCTACAATCAACTGACTGACACAAACATTTCAGACGAAGACTATAAACATGCTTTGAAAGTATGGGACTCTTTTAACTTGAGAAATATGCGTGAATACAGTGATCTTTACCTCAAAACTGATGTTTTGCTACTAGCAGACGTTTTTGAAAACTTCAGACAAGATTGTATGAACACCTATTCACTCGACCCTGCTCATTATTATTCCCTACCTGGTTACACATGGGATGCAATGTTGAAATATACAAACCAAAAATTAAAATTGTTGAAGGATATCAACCAAGTCATGTTTATCGAGAAAGGGTTGCGAGGGGGTATATCTCAATGTTGTAACCGGTACGGAAAGGCTAATAATAAGTATATGGGAGAACAATATAATCCTAACGAACCAGAGTCCTATTTGATGTATTTCGATGTCGTGAACTTATACGGAGCTGCCATGCAGAACTATCTACCGTATGACAATTTTGAATGGACAGACGAATATCCAACAGACCCATCCTTGATTCCTGACAACTCAGATGTGGGATATTTTTATGAAGTTGATTTAGACTACCCCCTAGATTTACACGAATCTCATAAAGATCTCCCATTCTGTCCCGAGAAAATGATACCCCCTCTATCAAAAAATAAACAGGAAAAATTACTGACAACTTTATACCCAAAAAATAACTATGTGGTCCATTATAGATATTTGAAAATATGTTTGGAAGCTGGTTTGAAAATAAGGAACATTCACAGAGTACTGCGTTTCAATCAAAAAGCATGGTTGAAACCATATATAGATCTAAATTCAAAATTACGAGCTGAAAGTAAGAATGAATTCGAAAAAAATATGTATAAATTAATGAATAACGCGGTATTTGGCAAAACTTTAGAGAATATTAGAAAATATAAAATCATCAAAATTGTTAATAGTTGGGAGGGTAGGTATGGTGCTAAAAATTTGATAGCTCTACCAAACTTCCACAGTTCTGTTATCATAGACGACATTGTTATAATAGAACTCAATAAAACTCAAATAGTATTCAATAAACCTATATACGTTGGTTTTTCGATTTTAGATATTTCAAAAACTTATCTTTACGATTTTCATTACAATTTTATTAAAACAAAATTAAATGACAGCAACATCAAGCTTCTTTATACGGACACTGACAGTTTGATCTACCATTTCAAACATCAAAACATCTACAACATCATGAGGGAAAATGTGTCAAAATTTGACACATCTGACTATGGTGATAATAATGTTTTCGGTATTCCCCCGAGGAACAAGAAGGTAATTGGACTGATGAAGGATGAAAATGAAGGCAAAATCATGGTGGAGTTCATTGGATTGAGGTCGAAGATGTACACCTTTAGATTACTCAATCAGAGTGAAAAAAAGACTGCTAAAGGTGTAACAAAATCTTCACTTTCAACGATCACATTCGAAGACTACAGACGTTCTTTGTTCAACAACGAAATCCTCACAAGACAGCAAAATTCCATACAATCAGACAAGCATATAGTAACATCGAAGAAAACATCAAAAATAGCATTATCAGCCAACGACGACAAAAGGATTATATCTACTCATACAACCGACACTGTACCATATGGGTATCAATATCTTAGATCTGAATGATCTTGAATTTTTGTGTTAAAAATCATTTATCTAATTATTTATTTATATATATATATATATACAAAAGGTTTATATTTTTTTATACTCTACATTTGTAAATAAAACTCTATATTCAACTGAATATTTTATTCTCCTACGAAATTGAACATTTCTCTTTCTACATCATTTAAAACTCTATTTTTATTAAAGTACATACATTCTAAGATTCCATAACTTTCAATTGTTGGATTTATATTACAGAAGGCATGAATTACATCCTCAATAGATTTATTGCTATTCCAAGTAATTTCTTTAACAATTAGTACAAATTTACGATAATAAAAAAGAAAATTGATATTTTGTAACATCTCAATTCTTTTGCTTAAAATATCATTCAACTTGATAAGTTCGGATACATCAGATGCTGTGAAATATAAATAATTTTCCCATTTAGCTACTGAGAACACTTTTTCTACTTCATCGAAAAACACTTCAGCTCCACTATTATTTTCTCCTACACCATTATTCTCAATTAATTTCACGAACGATTCCCATTCATATTCATCAAAGGACATGACTACTTCATTACAGCTAACTCTCACAGCAGGACTGAAGTCTCGAGCTGGACTCAAACCATTTTCAACTAGAAATACTCCAGCGTTAAAGCCACAATTTAAAATAAAATTTTTTTCATTTTTTGATGCCTCATCGTAGACACCCAAAATTCTATCCAATTCTTCGTCGATAAAACCGCTGTCTTGGGACATCTTGACGCTTCAAACTTCAATACTCAACTGAACTTATAGTTTGTTTTTGACAGATATCCAAGAATCATGTGACTTTGGCATTCCTAACCAATGAACAAACACTTTATTTCCTTTTCTGCGCAAGACTTTTTCCACCAAGTAAACGTCAGAGTATTTAGCTTTCTGTAATTCCTCTTCGTAAAAACCACCACTGATGGGATGTCCTTCGGTATCTTCGAGTAGGTAAGTAACTGGGTTGGTTATCTGAACCTTAGCGATTTTGAACAGTTCAGTAGTCCAGTTAGGTGTATATCCTTTTGAAAACACATGCTTGGCCTTACTGATTCGTACCATATCGCCAACATTCAATTTATTACTTCCAGCAATCTTTATGTGAGAATATACTGTACTCAGTAAGAGTTTTTCATTTTTCTTAGTGACGTCACGTGGTTTCATTCCAATAGTTCTATGTTTAGAATCATTATATTTGTCAACGTGAGTCTCAAGGACATCTATCCACTTGTAAGTCCCATTCAATGAAAAATATCTAAACAATTTATCCTTGAGAGTGCGTATAACTCGTTCAACAATGGCAGCTTTCTTGATGCTATACGTATTATAGTGGTTAATATTATATTTTTTCATTAAATTCTGAAATTTTGTATTGAAAAATTCCTTTCCTTGATCCGACTGTAGGTTCTTAGGCCTCCTACCACTTTTCTCGAGTATATCCGAAAACGCACGAGTGACTTCTTCACCGGTCTTCGTTTTCAATACCCTAGCCCACACAAACTTTGAGAAACAATCAATGACTACAAGAATAAATTTGTTTCCTTTATTTTCGCGAGCATACATGTCCATCTGTCCCAAATCACATTGCCACAAGTCATCTAATCCCTTAATGATTGTACGCCTTCGTACGAAATTTCTTCGTGCAGGTTTATGTAGTTCTTTGACTACTTGATTTTTTTCTCGTGAATGTTGCATCATTGGTCTGAGGAGGTTGATGTTTTATTAACATGAATTCAATCAATAGGCTTCTTATATCCTTATGATCGTCTGATATTTGTTGTTGTTGTTGATTTATTATTAACTTCAATTTTATCACTCAGCTTCTTTAATTCATTTCCAAGATTTGTAAGTTTATCATCAATAACATTTATCCTACCTCCCATATTCAATTCATGAGTTTCCGAAATTTTCATCAGTTTCTTTTCGAGTTGTTTCATATCAGATTTAACCTCATTCGTCTTAGAATCTACGTACTCTTTGGTAGCTCCATCCGTGTCACTTGTTGGTATTTTAACGTTACAGAGTTTATGCGCACCAAAATCAAAGTCACCTTGCGCATTCGTGGGGAATCCTTCGATTCTCATACGTTTCACGTGAGACGTACGAGACGAACGACCAAACTTATCAATCGACATGACTAGATTGAATAGTTTTTCACTCTACTTTAGTATATAACATTAGCTTCACGAAGCTCCTCGATAATCGACTCGATTTCATTGTCATTAGAGGAATTTCCAGCAAGCTTAGAAGCGTATAATAAACGGAGTCGATCTACGATCTCATTCACATCATCCCAGTAGACATACTCCATAGGTTTGTCGTTATACGTCATCAATCCTTTTCCACTCGACTGCGAAGGAAACAATCGCTTGATAATATATCTATATTTATCACTCTTACTACTTCTGACCTGTCTTGTGGAGTCAAATCCCCTTTTATGTACATTTGTTATTTCCAAAATTCTCCTATAATTTTCTGTATCTTCATCGGTATATTCTTGAGGATCTTTCATGAAAATCAGCTCATAAAGACCGGGGGTACCGACAAATTCCCGACCTTCAATAATAATGTTACCGCTTTTTTTATCGAAATCAATTACACGGTTACCCAGGGTCCACTTTGATATCTCGGGGTCGTATTTTGGTCCGAAAGTAGGATCAATAAGTGTCGACTGATTCCAAGCCTGATTGATATATTTACGTACTGGTTCTGGATATTGTGAAAAGTATTCATTCAACTGCTCGGAATTTTTCAACTCGTCAAATAGTAGTTGTGATTTTTCGGGATTTTCTCCTACTAATATAGATTTATCTTCGTCGTCGTCAGCATCGGAAGATTTTTCAATTTTAGATTCAGCTACTATATCTGTAGGTAGAAATCTAGGAGTAGAAACTATCTTCGAACGTTTCAGTTTAAACGGTGAACTTCCTTCGCTAGGTTTATTGATTGTTATTGAAGGAGGAGGAGGATGATATTTCAACGGAACCGATTGGAACGGAGCCGATTGGAACGGAGTCGTTCGGGGACCCAATCGTTGGGATCCTACGGGAGTCGATTGGAACGGAGTCGTTGGGGAAAACACTCGTTGGGATCCACTCGATAACGGTGTCGATGGAAATCGTAATCGTTGTAACGCATACTTGTTGAACAACGGGGTAGTTTTCAACCCAGTCGTTGGGGGTTGAATAGTTGCACGTTGGAGTATTGAAGCCACTTGCTTATCCTCTATTCGTTCAAGACGTTCAGTTATTGGAGAAAATATTCGTTGAATCGTTTTATCCTCCTCAGATCGTCCCATCTTGAAGGAAGCATATTTTTTCCTTACATCTCTAACAAGCTGTTGAATCTTAAGTTTACGTTGGTGCTCCTTAGACAAGTTCTTGGGAGTCATGATGCTGAAAGTCAACTGAACACTAATCTATTATGATTTTACTTTTATAAATTTATCAAAGCCCATTCGATAACGTCCTTTGTTCAAGTTGAAATCCTTCACTATAACTATAAACCCATATTTATCTGCGTTCCAACACAGAGAGCATAATTCCTTGAATTCATCATACGTCATATCTGGGCTAACATGTTCATCATAAACGTGACGTAGGTTAATATCATCCTGTTTGAAAAGGACTATTATGTTTCCGTTGTCACGTGTTAGATGTTTCTTCATAGAAACGTAGGTTTGGCATAGAAATGCTACGTCAATGGACTTATGTCGACCCATAGAATAATAATCCTTAATTTTATTCTGCTTGTCACCCATTATATCATCGAAAATGAAGATTGAATAGGGTCAATGATCTCATCACTTTCCTTGTATGGATAATATCCAATATCATGTATACTCTTGAGAACTTGCTCCAATAAGCGATACTTGGGCTGATAAAGACTTTTCGAGAAAATATAATCGTTTTCAAATCTAAGTCCATTCGGATTGAAAAGTAATGAGAGTAGAGCATTGGATTTTCCTGACCCACTAGGACCAACTATAAGAAATCTACAACTGTTTGGGAATAAATCACCATGTCTTTTAGGAATCTGATCCTCGAAAATATCTAAATTATCAATCGGTAGCTTAGTTGTTTGTTGTATGACAGACATCTTGATACTAGTGTAAATAAAAAACAATCTCTATATAAATATATATATAATTATTTCAAAAACAATTCACTTTTGTGTTTCCTTAAATATTGATAAATAATACATTCACATCTACAAGATCCGAAGGATTCGCATTTTGAGCAAGCTATTCCATCAACATAGTCTTCATCTAGGCCTCTCCCAATACATTTCAATGGACAACAATATATTTTCCCATCAATTTTATTCCAACGTCGTTCATCTTCTAAAATGTTGCATTCAGTTTGTAGAGGTTTATCTAAGCAATATATGGTTAAACCACACCCCGTACACTTTACATGATTATCGTAAAATATATATTTTTTAGGTAGAGAAGTTATTTTTACATTATAGAAACATCTGATTAAAACAAGAACGAACATAGATATAAGCAGATATGTTGATATGAATATATATTTCACTATTATTTCATAGAGTGACTCTTCAGACATCTTTACTCTGTTAATGCTCTACGTATACTGAATATTATTTGATGGAAGTGGTTATAAATAAATAAAACAATAATTCTTCACACATTTTTTATTGGGACACATCTTCTAGGTTTACATTTCAGTTTACTGAATCTATTTTTATTATGAAAAACATCGAACCAGGGATCCAAGGACATTCGTTTGAAGGAATCAAACATCTTCTTCTTAGCCTCATAAGCAGCAATTTTCTTCTTCAGTATTTTTATATTTTCTAAATGTAGATCTATAGCAGACATGTCTGTATGGTGTTCTATTTCGGTATGAAGTTCCAAACCCATTCAAACAAATCTTTGGAATTTGTCATACTGCACATGCGCTCCCCACTACCATGCTGCATGCATAGAGGTCGTTTCAATTGAAACTTTGGTGGGGTCCAACCATAATTTTCTACATTTATTATTAGAAGCGTCAGACCAATACAATTTAATTTATTCAATAGAAAATCGTATTTTTGTTTTCCCTTCACATATACGATATCTACATTGGTTAGTAGTTTTTTGAGAATAGCATCTATTTCTTCGTACAATATATTCCCCTCTGAATACCTCAGACCATGATGATATCGTTCCAAGTATCTGATTTGTTTCTTATCTTCTAGGGTAAGTGTGGAATATCCTCTTGGAGGCTTGAATATGAAATGAGCGACTTGATTTCCATTATTTATAGCTAGCTCTTTCAGACAAAATTCTTCAGCAATGACGAATCCTTGGATATCTACCGTTACAACCTTCATCTTCAGAGTATGATCTTCAACTGATTAGAAAGATGTAACCTTCTTTACAGTTTCACTTAGGGGGAGATATTCGATGACGCAATCATGTATTATTATACAGTATGCTCTTGTAGATGCTGGAAATCCATTTCTAGCGTGAATTTCCAATTTAACATCCACGGTAGAAGATTTGAAGCTCTCATCGCGTCTAGAGCAGTCGATTACAAATATAGCCCGTGACTTGAATTGCGCATAATCGAGTAGAGCGGCCTTCTTCTCGTTCATATAACTTGATGAAAATTCCGAATAGTTATGATGAGCTTCGGCGAAATCGTTTCTCTCGAAATCTAAATTCAGGTTTTCTTGAGGTATATATTCACCGTTCAAAAGTAGTCTCACATCTGATACGTCAATGTTATCTAGATAATTTGGATCTTTAGTATCATTGTCTTTTCTGTTTCTATGGAAGCAACAAATTATATATCGAGGACATTCGATAATTGATCCAGTTTTCACGTTCCATACTTCCTTAGTGGAACCTTGTGTAAGAACTGGTAGTTCATGCAACTCCCAACGTCTGAACGGGATTAAAACGGGTCTATCCGTTTTGATTGATTGAAGAAGTTCTAATTTGAGAGGATCTGATGGATAAATATGTTTAACTCTTAATTCCATACTCTGAATAGTAATTTCTCCTTTGGTAGCTCCAACAGCTTCTCCCTCTGCAGGACTGACCAGGATTGAATTCTTGTCATTGCGAGCTCGAACGAAACGAATCAGCTGTTTTCCACAAATAGCCATTCGATAATCGTTGAATATATTCAGGAGATGACTCAGCGGTATTCGTAAATAAAAGCTTCCATCTTCATTTTTAATAGCGCCGTTTGGATAATTCCATCCTGCAATAGCCAGTTCGCGAATTTCAGCTTTCTCATAACATAAAAATCCTCGTACAGTACTAACAAGTCCTGGATCTTTAACGGTATCTATCTCGCTTCCACACAGTTCGTAAGATATGGAATCGAAAAGGAAAGCACCTGCGTTATTCACCAATGAAACATCTCCTTCACCCGCAGTTTTAGTCAATTTTCCTCTGATAATGACAGCTGCATCGTTCATGAGAAGCCAAACATCCGGTCTATTGATACCAATCTCGATGGTGTCGTTATTGTCAAAGGATTTAATAAAAGGTAAATATGTCCGACTTTCAACTTTGACGATTGAATCGTCGTTGACAAGGGGGCGGTAGAGATCGAAAGCCTGGCCTGATAACATGACCTATAGATTGTAAAAATATTTTATTTTCTAACGTCAGGTGTGACCTGGATGACTGTTGAATGACTAATGGTTTCGGTACTCTTACTCTTGTATCTTTATACTTGGAGGAAAAAATCAAGACCATTTTTTAAGCTCCAATCTAACTATAATTTCTTCACCTCTAAAATTGACCAGTTCAAAATCCTGATCTCGAATATTCAAAGTTATATTATATATCTTTTTCTTCACTACAGGAAGGTATATTAAATTTCTAGGTGTTTCGTCTATCGAGTAACCTGGGTCTGCGTTCACCGAAAATTCGTATATCGTATGTGAAGGTCTATCGTTGTAAAATGCTCCCTCGCTGATATTACTATCTATATGTATAGTTCTAACTTTAACGATTTTCACAGGTAAATCTGACTCATGAACCTTTCCAGCTTCTAAAATCTTCTCGGAGAATCCCAATAGACTTCCTAGGGAATTTTTTTTCGTAAAATCGATAGAGTATGACTTGTGAAATATCTCGCTTCTTAAAGTATTATTATTGGGTCTCAGGAAAAATATTTCTTTGGAAGTATCCTTCTTTTGTTCTTCTTCAGATAGTAAATGTTTTTTCAAATAATCTTCGATATCGGTTATCTCATATGTACCAGTAGGTATAGTTAGGCTTGCTTGCTCCTTGTCAAAATAGTAAAACTTTGTATTATCGTCTATATTCGGTATTGTATTATATGAATAGAATCCGATCAATGCAAGCCCGTACTGACAATTCTCTTCCAATTCGATTGGAGGAACGAAATCAATGGATAATGTTGAAGTTCGACTCTTCAGTGTGAATATCACAGACATGACTGATGAAAATAAAGCTAATAGTTGATATTTATAACATTTTATTCTGTAAAAATTCTAAACACAATTTTCCACAATTTTCCGTATTATAGGTCTGATATTGATCTCTATTATATAGTATTTTAACGTTCAAGTATTTCACCAACTCTTTCGGAGGCTTCAAATTTCCAAAACTATCAAAGTATTCTGCAACATTTTCGTTTTTCGTGTAAGCTGTCCAATGACTACCAGGTCCCTGTGAAGAATCCAAGTTGATCACCCCACATTCCTTTTTCAACGATTTTTTAGGTAAATTATCTCGCATAAATACGCCCCTGAAGTGAGGTATATTTTTAGCATAATTTTCAATCTCATAATCGTATAGAGCTCTATTGGGCAGCTTAGTTAATAGTTTTTTTGTTTTTTCAAGTAAAGTCCATATCCTCGTTTCGATTTTCTCACGTAGAGCCCTTTACCTATAGATTCCATAGCCTTGTTATGACGATGTTCCTCTTCCAACTTTTTAGTAGCATTCTTAGCGTCAACTACAGTTTTGACAACAGCGCTACCTCCATTCAACAACATTCCTAGAGCAGATAGCCCCGCGAATATCGGAACTAACGGTAGAAGACCCCCTGATTTTGATTCGAATGGAATAATGCGGGGTACTCGTATGTTTCTACGACCGCCTGCTTTCTTGATTGCGAGCCTTGCTGCTCTAAGTGCCTTAATGGAAGACTTTTTCAGATTTCCTTCAATACCTTCTTTTTTCAACATTTTGGCAACAGGGTCAACAACAGTCATTTTGAACGACTTTTTAAGTCCCATTCCGAGTTTACGTTTAGCTTTCATAATTCCAGTAACCATAAGAGCGTGAGATTTTTCCTTGAATTTAGCGTCCCTTGACTTAACTCGTTCCCAAGCTTTATCTTCGAGAATTTGATCGGCTTTATGTCTAACAGCTAGCTCTTTGCTTTTCGAGTATGCAATATCGTGTTCTTTACAAGCTTCGTCGAGTTTATTAATCCCTGGATCACCTCTACGAAGACGTTCTTCTAACTTGGTACCAGGTCCGCAATACGAATAACCTGGTAAATGTAACTCAATCGGTAATTTATTTATTAGTGTGTTGACAAGTCCATCTCCTACGAAAGTTAACATGATAATGAAATGACGTCATATAATTCTAAGCATATATATATATATATATATATATATATATATATATATATATATATATATATATATATATATACATATATATTATATATATATATATAAATTATTTTATTCAAAAATATGTAATAACTATTTAACGAGTTGAATGAATACTTTGTACATCCCTGTACTTATATGAATATTGTATATCATCAAATTCCTCCGTTCGACCTAGAGGGACATCGAGATGTGGCTCTAGGTCAAACGGAGGAATTCGCTGATGCCATATTTCTGCCGACTTCAATTCTACGTCCGTCTCTCAGCTGATATTGACTCATTCCGTTTTCGTTCGAACGCGATTATATTTTATATATCAAAATGGAAATGAATTTTTAAGAAAATAACTATTTTTTCTAATAACTATGTATGTAATCTGATATCCAAATCTACGAAGACGGCCTCCTATATACCACGAATTTCTCTCCCCCTACGGTCCTATATATCATATAATCTACTGAACACACATGAAGACTCCTGGGGGTCCCCATGAAGAATCCTGGGGCCTCCGGTGCCCCCAGGAAGACACCCGAGGGCCCCCATTCCTATATATATCATATATCTCCCGAACCCACATGAAGACTCCTGGGGGCCTACATGAAGACTCCTGGGGGCCTACATGAAGACTCCGCGGGGCTCGGTGCCCCCATGAAGAATCCCTCATAAAAAATTTCAGTTCTCTGGGCCCCCATACGTATTCTCATACCTATATTTACAGTTAGTCACGCATGCGCAGAAATGACATTTCGGACTTGAAAATATATATATATATATATATATATATATATATATATATATATATATATATATATATATATATATATATATATATATATATATATATATATATATATACTATTTAACCTATATATTAAAAGCTTAACTAATATATATATATATATATATATATATATATATATATATATATATATATATATATATATATATATGTATATATATATATATACTATTTAACCTATATATTAAAAGCTTAACTGAAATAGATATTCAGGGTAAAGTAATATCATATGCAGATGACACCGTACTTGTCTTTAGTGGTATAGATTGGGAAGCCGTGAAGATACGAGCCGTTGCAGGAATTAAACACGTCAAAAATTGGTTAGATGCCTTTAAACTATCACTAAATTTTAAAAAAACAAATTATATTGCATTTTCCAAAACATCTGCTGATCGTCCCCAATTTAAGAAATTAATATATGATAACCTAAACTCCGAAATACAAGAAACTAAAACCTCAAAATATTTAGGTATTATCATCGATCAAAATTTAAAATGGGACTCCCACATAACCTACGTAACAAAGAAACTTAGATACTTAGTTTACAAATTCTATCTTGTGAAACAATTTCTTAGCCTAGACCTCTTAATAACACTGTACTTCAGCTTAGTGGAATCTATATTACGTTATGGAATCCTGGTATGGGGAGGCTTATATGAAGTGGCTCTGAGGCCATTTAATGTTATTCAGAATAGAATTTTAAAAATTATTTTTAAGAAAAGTCGAAGGTACTCTGCTATTATATAATGAAAAAATTCAAAATATTAGATGCATATACATTCATACCATATGTTGTTATATACACAAACACGAACATTCAAAAAATTATATTAATAATTGTCATATCACTAGAAATGTATCTAACAAATGTATTGAAGTTCCAAAACCAAATAGTGAATTCTTCAAAAATTGCTCTAACTACCTGGGCCCAAAATTTTACAATAACTTACCGATTGAGGTAAAAATGCTGCATAAACCTCACAAATTCAATAAAACTGCCTCAATGTATATTTATCAAAATTCTAGAAATTTCTACAGATATTTTCTGGAATAATATATGTTATATTATGGTAATTATATATTTTTCTCACATTAGTGCCCAAGTTTAACGCCCAAGTTTAACGTTTAAGTTTTTCCTATGTATTGTATGTAATTCTATTTCTCTTTAGACTTATTGCTTATAACTCTATCTCCTTTTAGACCTCTAAGACATATTCAAATGGCACATACAGGTTTCCCTAACCTAGGTGCCAAATAAAAGCCATTGAATTTTTATCAAGTGTTTATAAATCTAGCATTCTTTTATGTTTTTATATTTTCTTTGTGATTCAAATTCTATCTAATTCTATCTATCTATCTAATATATATATATATATATATATATATATATATATATATATATATATATATATATATATATATATATATATATATATATATATATATATATATATATATATATATATATATATATATATATATATATATTATATATTGATATATATATATATATATATATATATATATATATATAAGTTTATAAATTTCCTAGGAAATTTATAAACCTTCGTAGGATTCTAAACGAGAGATAAATTGTATTATTTTACGCCCACATTCTCGCAAATTTATGAATTTACGACGTCTCGTGGTAAATTTATAAACTAACGGATATCTATTCGTAAGATTCTAAACGGTTCGACCAATCACAGAAGAGCTTTTAATTTTACGTTTCTTTGAAATACGGCAAATAACACACTGCTCTCTGGTTGGTCGATGTTGACAGTCTATCATTTTAATAACATTTTCAATTTTTTCCTCAGTCCATTCCGACATCCTACTATTTTGGTCATGGCCACTATAAAACTTAAGTAGCTCCGTGGTACAATTCACTTCGCCAACAAATTTTCTGGCATTTACCGCACTATCTTCACCATTTTGGCTGTCCTCAGCTTCTAGGTCGCTCATTATGGGTCTAGTTTAGTAACCTTAGCAAAATAAAACTATTTTCACAGTTACAATATTAAAAACTTTACAAAAACACACGAGCAACCGGTTTGTTTATGTTCCGTGGCAAACAATTGCCGTGGAGAGGAAGGAGACTTATTCAACCAATCAGAGCGCACATGGCGTTCAGTTATTGCTTACTTATTATTTTACGCGTGAGTCGGTAAGTTTATCAATTTGCGAAAATGTGGGCGTAAAATAATACAATTTATCTCTCGTTTAGAATCCTACGAAGGTTTATAATTTGCCTAGGAAATTTATAAACTTGCGGTTCTTGTTATTTTCCGGTGACATATATATATATATATATATATATATATATATATATATATATATATATATATATATATATATATATATATATATATATATATATATATATATATATATATATATATATATATATATATATATATATATATATATAAAGTATTATAAAAGTTGTTTCTTTAGGATGGAAAGGGGACCCATTAGAACTACATTTAAAAAATATTTTGATGTTGTACAGGGTGTGCTTAAAACACGAAAAGTATCAAAGTTGGTATTTTTAAATGGAATACCCTGTATATTATTTAATTTTTGGATTTTACAGTGAAAACAAATGCCAGTTTCATTAAAGTTTAATTCACCTAACCTTATGGTTTTCGAAATATCTCATATTTTGTGAAAATGTAGTATCAGTTTCAACGCTTAAACTCTTGACGGGTGTTTCCTTGTTTTTAACCAAATTAATAATAAGGCCTACTTACTGGCTCAAACTTTATGTCGCACTTGTAAAATATTGACTAACTTAGACTTGGTGTGTAAAAATAAAGGTAAAATAATTGCAATCTTTAAACTGCACTAACTTGTTTAACTTAAATGGGACATCCCGTATTTTATGCCACCAACAGATGTAAAATTGAATTGTCTATCGAATACTTAAATACATTCAAATCGATATCTCTTCACGTTTTCGAATAAAATGAACAGTTTCATCTTGCAAACTGATTTTAAGAAATTTATCATTTATCAAGTCGCCTATGGCGTTTTGAGAAATCAGATTTGATTGAAATAAACATCAATATCATAATATATGCGTTTATTTTTCAATATCTTGAATGTTATGTACTAGTTCAAATTATGAAGGAAAAAAATTATGGATATGAAACAAACAAAATATTGCTTGTTTCACATCCATAATTTTTTTTCCTTTATAATTTGAACTCGTACATAACATTTAAGATATTGAAAAATAAACGCATTTCCAATTATTTCCCATGATTACGCCGTTTGTATGGACAATGAAAATGCACCATTTTTTGAACTCACATAGGTATTTGTCTTAAAATTTGTGTTAAACTCGAATGTAATGAAAAATGTTGTGAGTTATTCTCTGAAGTCTTCAAGGTTTCGTCTTCACAATAATTGATTTTTCGACTCTGTGTGTAGGTACCTACTGTTGAATAAACTTCTCAATTTTCTAAACAGAAGAATATTTTCATATGAATAATTATCAATAATTTTAAACATGGCAAATACTCTATTGTTAACATTCAACCTAATTACGAAGAAACAGATGCTTTTTCCCAAATGAATGAACATTACCTCCAATTTGAACGTTACAAATTCACGTGAAAAACATGGAATGTATGCCCACGTTGCCATATATCAGTATAATGTCAGATTTGATAATTTGCCTCCATTATCCGATTTTGTGTATTGTAAAACATGACCGGAAATCGACACAATCGTCTCGTGAAATCGGTCAACACCTCCGCAGAGTCGCGTCACTCCTACGCAACTTCGCTCCAACTATACATACACCATACTCATACACCTTTTGAAATACGTTCAAACCAGTTTCCTGCATTCGTATAAAAGTGTTTCATTATTGTCTCTCAAGATATAATGGGTGATTTCCGTGCTTTAGGCTAACCTTCATAAGTTATGTACGTATTTCGAAAATTTGAACAACCTATAGGTAGTATCTAGGTATAGCCTCTATTAATACTGAATAATGTTATTTGATCCATATTTTCTGGGTTGATTCTTGAAGAATATTAAATATCTCCCCACGTTTTTAATCTTATTTTCCCATAGTGTAAGAGACGTATATTATAACGATCACAGGTAACAATTGAGTGAATGCTTCTGGGTTTTATGATATCCTTCATCTCATTTGAAATTTTCGTGCATATTAATTTCATATAAAAATAAAGTCTATCAAAAATTGAAGAATTATGAATTTGCTTTAGCTCGTCCACGTTCACAGCAGCTGGTCTTTCGCACTTGGTTCCCATATTAGATTATTTTATCAAATATTTCAATATTGAAATCAATCAAAGCAAGACGCTTATGTTTTAATTGGTTATAAATAAGACTCATATCATTGCAAAGTCGAGCATTCTAGCGAACAACATCAAAATACCAAGCAAGAAGATAATACTCATACGTCTCTAAGTTTTGTACATTATATCAACTCGATTAGCAACCGTTTTTGGTGCTGTGTTGTTGTTTATCCTGGCAATCACTTTCGGCGCAGTCATTTTATGCACTCAGCTTAATTATGTTTGGAAATATTGTCCAATTGTTTGTTGTCTATGAGTTAAGAAAAGGGTTAAGCATGGTTTGAATTCGTGTTATGTATTATATATAGCGAGAATGAAAAATATGACGAAATTCATGAAGTAATCACGCAGTGAATTGAATCCATTTCTATACTTTCTCTTTTAACAAATCGTGTAATTTGAATCATACTTTCATATGTACCAAGTACTTGTTTGATTAATCCAAAACTGATTCAGCGTTACAAAGATTTTGTCTCAAATGATACGTAAACAAACTGCGATGACTATTTATTCTTGCAAAATAACTCAAACAAAAATTTGAATCGCTAGTTTTTGTATAATTCTGTGATGAGAATTATATTCCACTTCAAAATTTTATGTGAAATACATCACATTCTGTATATACAAGCATTAAAAGCTTTGAGTTGAAGAACTCGACGACTGACTCGAAAACGAACTCTTGATGAAAATTTGTTATGAATGTTGAATATTAAATATTAAATGTCGAGTTTTTTATTTGAAGAACTCAAATTTCTAACTGTTGAGTATCCTTTTATTTTCAATATTATTACATTTTATGGTGGCTGAGCTATCAGAAATTATTCCGTACTTAATACGTTACAGTTATTTAACTAATATTATTAGATTAAGCCTAAATAAAAAGTGCGACAAAGTTCAGTATTTCACTAATTGGGCTCATTTAATTGCAGTGTCTACCCCAAACGCCACACACTAAAAGTTTTTCCAGTAACTATAATGGAGACCCAGAGAATGGAGATGAAACTTCTATTCAACAAGAAAATGTAAGTAGTTCTGTGCAAATTGAGTAATTCATGTATACCTCTCCATATTTCGTTATATTTTTAGATGGTATTCTATCAAAAAAAAATACTGTGTTATTTGATATTTGGAATTTTGTATATTTTAATATTTCAGTTCATCATTTTCATTAATAATCGTATTATCACTTCAATGTCCAACTGTGCAGTGTAGGGAATACTTCATATAACGCTTATAAAACTCATATTGTTTTTGAGTAGCATAGGGAGATTAGTATAAGATCGCTATTCTGAATGCTGCACAATTTATTTCGATATTCGGTTGGAAGTTATATAAAAAACAACCAGATAAATAAACTGAATTTTATGAAAAGAAGGCATATAGTAGATTGGATTGGCTACTACTGGGAATTTTATTCTGTTCAAATTTCATGGATAAGAATATAAAGTTGATAAGTACCTCATAAAGTTATAAATTAATCAGTCATGGAGTGAGGCATTCAATGGTCTCTGGAATCAATACCAAAATTAAATTGGTTAGATGTTATTTTATACTATATACCAGGTATAAACGAGGCTACAAAATATTTACTTATTAA
The DNA here is from genome assembly GCA_030704885.1 of Cynegetis impunctata. NCBI lineage: Eukaryota > Metazoa > Arthropoda > Insecta > Coleoptera > Coccinellidae > Cynegetis > Cynegetis impunctata. The sequence goes on from JARQZK010005175.1 coordinate 177,560, forward strand.
AAAGGGTTCGTAAATAAAGGACTGCGACAGGGGTGCTGCATATCACCAACTCTATTTAAAGTATATATAAATAGAGTACTAAGAGTTTGGAGAAGAAAATGTACGACAATGGGAGTGCTTATCGAGAATCAACACATATATAGTATGGAGTTCGCTGACGATCAGGTTATACTAGCAGAGGACGGAGATGACGTCAACTATATGTTTAGAAAACTAAAGGAGGAATATACGAGATGGGGCTTGGAGATAAATATGGGGAAAACAAATATATGGTAATCGGAGGACAAGAAGAAGACCTAATTATAGACAATGACGTGATGAAGAAGACAAATGAGTATAAGTATCTAGGGGTTACAATAACCTCCGACGGTAAGGACGAAATAGATTTATACAAAATAAAATAAAAAAAGGGAAAACTATAATCAGACAACTACACCCCATGTTGTGGAATGACAATATCTCAAATAAAACAAAAAGAAGGATGTTTAACTCATTTGTTGAAAGTTGCGTTACCTATGGAAGTGAGGTGTGGACATTGAATGAAAAGATGAAAAATAAAATATCAGCAACAGAGATGATGTATTGGAGACGATGCTGTAAAAAGACACTATTAGATCATGAAATAAATGAAAGAATAAGAGAAATAATGCAAGTTGATACTTCATTAATAAGTACAATTGAAAGGAAACAACTGCTGTGGTATGGACACATGAGGGAATGGACCAGGATAGAATACCACAAAGAATTTGGAAATGGAGGCCTGCAAATAGGAGAAAAAGATGAAGACCAAGAAAGAGTTGGGAAAGGGGAATAAAAGAAACTAGGGCTGGAAGAAGACGGAGTTAGAGATAGAGTCCTTGGAGATTGGGATGCGGTAGATGGCAAGATTAGCTGTATACAAGCCGCTTCCGCTTATTTCTTACTCCAAATAGAAATTAACTCCTCTGAATTACTCCAAAGTCAACTAATAAATAAGATGGAAAGATAATCGTAATTTCGAACAGATTTCGTCAATGCGATATTCAACGATTTCCTGTGAGTTTTTACTTTTACAGTATCAACTAGTGATGAAACTAAAATTTTAGTTCAAAATTTTTATGATTTATAAGGATTGTATTATGAGGATATGCTGAATTTGTTATGATTCCCAATCAATATTTTTCACTTGGTGAAACGGCATTGCATTATTGAACTGACAGATTTTGATAATTTACTTCAATATCATGAATAGTAGTTAAGGGGCCTCGGTAGACCAGCGGTCTGGTGTATCGCCTATGCCGTTTGTAAACCGAGGATTGTGGGTTCGAGTCCCACCTTGCTCTTGGGTGTTGTATATGTCCGGAATTTAGTGGTTCTATTTATATAATTAAAATTGTTGGGTAATGTACATAGTTTACAAGCCCATTAGCCGTTCGGAATCGGCGTTAAACTGTAGGTCCCTTAACAAAAATAAATAAATAGTAGTCGCAAAAGTTAAGTTTTCAATTATAGTCATAAATCATTGTGTGAAACAACAGTAAAAACAAGCTCTGCATTTTCATCATTATAGTATCTCACGCAGGAAGAGAGAATCACGTTTCGATTCACCTTCTTCAGATGCTAAATGCAAACTACTAATTTTTGTTTTGTATGAGCTCGATGTTTCTGCTTTTTACTACTCCAGTTTTTGAGCTAGAAGTGGTTCATTGATTATTTCAATAATCTCAAAAACGGTTTACAAAAAACGATAACAAAAAGTTACAGCATTTTTATCGCCATTTTTTGAGAATTTCCACGAATATTTTACTTCTAAGTCTACTGTAAATCTAAGCAAGGATTCGAATCCTCGGAAAATTTTACATCGAATATGGGTTTGCGAAACTTCCAAATACGCGTTCTTGTACCTGAAAATATGCGGTGAAAATTTTAAAAAGGCACTCTACATTGTATTTTGGTTACGTTGCATTAAAAATTCAATTATCTATAAGTTAATCCGTCGGATAGCAGTGACCAAAACCTTCGATTTGCGACCTTATAGAACTCCAATAACCCAATAGCTCCTTTTATGTGGAACATAAGTTACAGCCATGTTGAACGCCTTAATATATATATATATATATATATATATATATATATATATATATATATATATATATATATATATATATATATATATATATATATATATATATATATATATATGAATGAGGAATGGGGAAAAATTGGAGTTTACGATATTTACGTATTGGAACGGCAGTATAACTTTGGTTCTCGGGCACCTATATACATGTTTCAGCAGTCAAATTAAAAGTTTTTTTTCTGGTGTCATGATAGACGTTATAATAAGTCTTCTGGTATGCTAAATTTTGAAAATATCTTTCAAATTATGGCTTTGTCGTTTAATCTTATTATCTTATGCAAAATTTTGATTTTTTAAATATAAATCTATAGTAAATATGGAGTCAAATAAAGCAAAATCTTTCATTTGACTATTGAAAAATGTTGGTAGGTGCCTGAGAACCAAAGTTACAGCAGTTCTACGGTGAGTAGCGCAAAACCAATTTTTATCCGTTCACCATTTGCATACCTAGGTATTGATTTTCCGGCATTTCAAATCACTGCAACTTCTGACTTCTGTCCATAAGTTCCTTGGTCGTACAAGGTTCTATAAGAGCACAAATTGAAGGATTTGGTCTCAGATATTTATGGGATGGATTCAGATGGTTAAATTATTATTTTCTCTTATTTTTAGGTACAAAAACGTGTAAAAATGTTTGTAGAAGTTTCACAAAACCATATTCGATTAACAAAACTGGAAAAATGTAGAAAACCGTAATGGCAAAAAAATTCCTTTGAGTGAGCCAAATCAAAAGACATCAATTGCAATCGATTGTACATTTCACGTGGAAAAACCTAGTTATCAGTCTTGAAATTTGTATGAAATGATCATTTTTCATGCTTCAAATACTTAATTTGATCTAGTATGCGCTTTTAAATGGATTTTAAATTCGAAAAAAATTTTAAATCTTAATTTTGACTCCACTTGCATACCCAATTTAACCTTGAATTAAGCATATCAGCTCATCATCAATCTACCCTACCACTCACTCTCATCGTCAATCTACCACTCACTCTCATATTGCAATTATGCAAAAGTGTGATCAAATTATCTTTTACAATTGAAATATTTATAGCGATTATTACTAGTAATCTCATTAATTATATTGAGGATTTTATTTAACATGTAATGCTTTTAAACAAAGTAAATAAATTATTTTATTTGACATAAAAAAATGGAGGTGCAATTTTTTCACGCTATAAATACATCTTCCGACTCATGAGACTACAGAGCATTAAACAATAAAATAAATTGCAAGTATCAGTAGCCTATTCTTTGATTTTTCAATTATTCACCTGGGTACAGAACCGTTCGCTTGTTGTTTAGTCTATCACATTCCATACTGATAGATTCCTATAATTCCAGAGGTTTTTTTGGTTATAATATTTAATACGTATTAAATTATTTTTCAGACATTGGTTTACAGAGATGGAAACCTTTTGTCTGGTTCCTTGGACGCACTTATTCAACATATGGTTCCTACGGATACGTATTATCCAGACAGAGCGTACATTTTCGCATTCCTTCTATCTTCCAGACTGTTCATTAAACCCCATGATTTGATGGCCAAATTACGAAATTTGTACGAAATTCAGCAAGGCTTGAGTAGCTCTATGGGTGCAGGTCAACCAGGTCGAGCTAGATTTGCTGAGCATCTTGTTGATTTGTTGGCAGAATGGACGGAAACTTTTCCTTATGACTTTAGGTAAGTGAAAATATTAAAATAAAAATTTTTTGTCATTTCATCTTTATTCAGTTTATCATTTTCCAATGTAATTTTGTTCTTGTAATATGATGGCATATATATATATATATATATATATATATATATATATATATATATATATATATATATATATATATATATATATATATATATATATATATATATATATATATAATCTCTTGATAATTATTAGCAATAACAGGCTTATTGAATCTTAAAAAACTCGATTTTATTAAAAAGTTGACGTTTCGCCACGACATTCGGGGCTGTATCAAAACTTTTTTATTCAAAAAAGTTTTGATAAAGCCACGTCGTGGCAAAACGTCAAATTTTTAATAAAATCGAGTTTTTTAATATACAACAAGCCTGTTATTGCTATTAATTATAAAGAGATTAGAAATATATCACAGACAAAAACAATTCGAATAAATATATATATATATATATATATATATATATATATATATATATATATATATATATATATATATATATATATATATATATATATACCGGGTGTCCGTGGAAGGTGGCTCGCCCCTATAACTCTTTTGTCTTCGGAGATAATGAAATGAAATTTGCAGGATCTGTTTAACGCATAAAACTGCATTTTTTGACAAGTAACTCAACTTCATGCAACTTCCGGTTTCACCGGAAGTGACATAAACTTTCGATTTTTAAATGAGACACCTGGTATATTTTCAGTTTTTGTCTCGATATGACATTAAGAATACAACCATGTATCATTTGCTGCTTTTTTGTAACCGTTGTTCAATTTTTTTCTCCAAATAAATTTGTATTCTAGAGGGCTATAGATGCGTTCAAATAAATAATTTCGGTCCTAAAATGGCCTTGTTTACCGTCCTGGGACGTAGATTTGTGGGCGTGGCTTCGGACTTATTTTGTTTCAGTTGTGTTGGTCACAGGCTACTCGATGATTTCAAATGTTATTTTAATCTCAATAAGATTATTCATTTATAGAAAGTTCTAAGGTTATGGGATTTCAGGTTTTTATCGAAAATTTTCTTTCAACCTAATACCTAGAGTGCGGTATCAAATTAATGGTAATAAAATTATCTTTTTTTTAACCCGACGAGCCACCATGTTGCCATTTGAAAAAAAATAGTAATAAGGGTTTTAAAATTAAACTTCACATATCTGGAACATTTTGATCGAAAACAGTGAAGTTGTATTCTAACATACATTTTAGGACCGAAATTATTTGAACGCATCCATAGCCCTCTAGAATAAAAATTTAATTCGAAAAAAAATTAAGAAACGGTTACAAAAAGTAACAAATGATACATGGTTGTATTCTAAATGTCATATGGAAACAAAAAAACTGAAAATATAACCGGTGTCCCATTTAAAAATCGAAAGTTTATGTCACTTCCGGTAAAACCGGAAGTTGCATGGAGTTGAGTAACTTGTCAAAAAGTGCAGTTTTATGCATCAAGCAGATCCTCTAAATTTTATTTCATTATCTTTGAAAACAAAAAAGTTATAGGGGCGAGCCACCTTCCGTGGACACCCGGTATATATATATATATATATATATATATATATATATATATATATATATATATATATATATATATATATATATATATATATATATACATATATATAAATATATATATATATATATATATATATATATATATTTATATATATATATATATATATATATATATATATATATATATATATATAAAGTAATTATAAATCTGTAATGGTCGTAAAACGAAGTTAATACTAGTAATATGACACTTTATTATTTGGTAATGAGGCAGTGTGGAAGAATACCGCATGCTTTTTCGAATTAAAAGAATAAGCGCATGAAATAACAATGCTTAATAATATACGTCTACAGTTTCATCTATAAATAATGCTTGGTCCCTTTTTCTGAATTATTGGCAATTTTTTTCGATGAATCATCCTAAGCTGTTCTCTCAAAATATGTTGAATTCAATTTATTATTATGGTATAAATAAAACAATGATTCGTCAGCAATAGCGATAATGCGGAATAAATTTTTGTGTTATGAATATATTCCTATTGTTTTCATATAAGTATAGTCATTACAATTCAAATTCTAATTTTAATACTGTTTCAGATATAAATGGGATCAACGAATAAGCTTACTTTGTATTTGCATCTGTAATCTGTACGAAATTCAACTAACCCTTCAATAAAATTGAAGATTGGCAGACAGTTTTCAATCGAACACAAAATGCGATAGTGTGCGAATGAGCTAATTTTTCCTTGCTACAAGTTCTATTCAGTATTTTTTTATCGGCTCATACAATTCTTCACTGCTCTGCAGTTTCCTCTATAGTTCGAAAATCAATGAGAAAAATACCTGACGATGTTATTCGTATTGTATTCCATTATTGGATTGCCTGTTTTCGTTTCAGGGACGAAAGGGTTATGCAACACGTGCAAACGATGACACAGCAATGCTGCATCCTCAATCCAAGTCTGAGAACTAACGTTTCATCGATTCTTCACAACTTACTACAGCGTTTAACATCTCTGGAAACTTACGAAAAATCTCTGGAAAAAACCCAAATGTCGCTTGAAGACTTAACGGATGACATTTCGGAAATCTGCCCCTTTCCCTCTGCCTTGGCGCAACAGTTGACTCAGTTAGAATTGGAAAGGTTATCTTATATAGGACCTGAAGAGTTCGTTCAAGCGTTCGCCAAGGAGAATCCTTTGTTGGAGACTTCTTTCAAAGATATGAAGAAGACACGTAACTTGGAACAGTATGTCCAGTGGTTCAATAGACTGAGTTATTTTGTAGCGACACAAGTTTGTAAAGTGAGTAATATATACTATTCCAAAAATTTCTAACTATAAAACATTTTTGTAGTAAATGATAACCATTATTTCAAAAATTTTACCTTAGTTTCTGTTGGCTACCATTAATGTAGTATTTTTCATCCATGATATTGATAATTGCCATTTTAGCTGAAATTTTATATACTTATATGAGTTGCTTGAACTGTATTTGCTTTAATTAAGTCCACCTTTGGGAGTGATTCAGAATTGATATTTTCTTTGTATGCTGTTAGCTGTTATCCCATTTTAATTTGTTTAAGACCCGTAATTAATAGATACAAGTTTCTACAAAACAAGGTAAATCAGGATTTGGGTTGGAATTCCAAGTTGAGATGATTACATTGTATCATTATTAGTACTTAGGACTGCTTGGTTTTGGACCATCAGCAAAATTGAAGAATCTGTCACTTTTATTGCTGTAAATTATTGAAATCATCTGATTAATTAAAATTCATTCTTCATTGTAAAAAAAAATTATAAATTAATCAGGATTTGATTTTTGGAGAGATTTCCTTAATCAGGTTTTGCGAAATAACGAATGCTTCTACACTTTTTCAGGATAATCGCATTTTTCATTGCAACTAAAAATATATCAAACCAATTAACGTTAACTTGAAATGTTCAGGGATTTTATTCTTGATTAGAGGAGATTTAGTTCATAACATCCAAAAGTATTAAAGGTTAATTCTATATTTTATTCAATTAAAGACATAGTAATTTGATAGATTCAGTAAGTTTTATATATCTAATTCATTATTTGAATTAGTATCTTCTTTATAAAACTTATTCAGAACGATAATTTCTTGTTTAGTATCAGAAGAAGAAGCAAAGAGTGAGAATGGTGGAGTATTGGATTGAAACTGGCCGTGAGTGTTTCAATATTGGCAACTTTAACAGTTTGATGGCCATCATATCTGGACTCAATATGTCTCCAATATCAAGACTCAAAAAGACGGTAAGGTTAAAGATTTTATTTATATCAGACATTGCCTAATCATTTCAAATTTCTTAAATGTTTTGATGATGTTTCTATTTTTTACGAATCCTGAACAAGTATTAAAAAACTATGCATACGAACTGTTGATATTTCAATAAAAATATATCACAAACAAGAAAATCTTGATTGAATGGATATAGATTTATATATATATATATATATATATATATATATATATATATATATATATATATATATATATATATATATATATATATATATATATGTATATGTATACGAGGCGTGTTTTTTAAGTAATCACGGTTTTGCGCTCTGCGGCTTCAACCACTTGAGTATAAGGGCTCGTTCAGACACGGCGGGAACAGCGCGATTTTAGAATCGCGTGGGAATCGCGCGGGTCTTATTCATATAAATACTTTTGTAATCGTTCAGACGTAACCGCGCGGTTGATCAAGCCGCGCGGTACCCGCTAATCAACTGCCAGAAAATAGAATCGTGCGGCGCCCGCGCGGTTATATTACTATGGAGCCTCTCCTCAGCGTTCAGTTGCGTTGTAGAACCGCACGATTCGTACGCCACAACAAGAACACGCGCGACATCGCTATGGATTGCTTCGACACTGAATCATTTATTGATGAAGTGGAGAAAACGCCTGAAATATCTTCTTTGATCAATTCAATCAGTTCATCAAAAGATTTTATTGACATTCTCAAATAGTCAAAAAACTTTTCCTCGAACATTCTTAATTTGGGATATAATGTTAAGAATTGGCCATGTACGAGTCGGTCACTTAATACTGGATGCATCCAATACTGCCTTCTTTTTTTCTATGAGCAACCACAGTAAACATAGTATTTCTTCGTCAACTTCCATTTCCAAACTAACACTATCCGCTCGCTCCAATCGCGTACTAACCGCTCTGTCTGAATACAGCACAATTTTGCGATTCCAAACCGCACGATTTGCAATCGCGCGGTTGGTTCCTGCGTGTCTGAACGAGGCCTATGACGTTGTTGACTGCGGTCGGCGTAATGCGCTTGCGTACTGGATACCTACATCTCTTGCCTACGTACTGACGTTATTACAGTATTATTCTTCCGTGTTTACGTTGTTACCGAGTGTTTTAAAATCCTCCGACTGTGAAGTACGGTCTGTAATAAGGCTAAAGGCCTAAAACCGATCGATATTCATCGTGAGATCTGTGCAGTGTACGGACAAAACATTATGAGTGACGGAATGGTAAGAAAGTGGGTGAGAGCATTTAAAGATGGCCGCACAAATGTGCATGATGAACAATGGAGTGAGCGTCCTTGGGTCGTTAATGAAAGTTTGGTGCAGGAAGTGGACAGTAAGGTGAGAGCAAACAGACGCTTTACGATTTCCTCCTTGTGTGATGACTTTCCTAATGTTTCTCGTAGTGTTTTGTATGGCATTGTGACCGAGCACTTGAATTACCGAAAATTGTGCTCACGTTGGGTCAGGCGTCAGACTTCTATGAAGAGGGTATTCAAAAACTGGTACAACGTTATGACAAGTTCCTCAATATTGAAGGAAATTATGTAGAGAAGTAGATTAAGGTACAGGCTTTCATGTAAAAATAAAATTATTGAGATATCTTTGCACGTCTTTTTCTAAATTTCAAAACGGTACTCACTTAAAAAACACGCCTATATATATATATATATATATATATATATATATATATATATATATATATATATATATATATATATATATATATATATATATATATATAAGAAAATCACAATTCCTCATGGCTAATGAAATTGCGAAAATTCGACTGTTTCACTCAACCTCAAGTCGGAGAATGTGAAAAACACTGAGATGGCCACTACAAAGGATTGAAGTGATAGATAGCTGTTTTGGCCTAATTTGGCACCCATCAGTATCACATATCAATCGATTGAAATTAACAAAATCAATATCCCAACACTAAACCATCTAACTGATGGAACTACGTAGCTCGTTAAAATACAACGAAGTCGTCCATTAGAGTTTCCAAATTCATATAGGTGACATTCAACTTCAACATCCGAAATACTCATTTTGCAAAGATAAAATAAGCTGATTGTTAATATATATTTAATGTATTTGCTTAGGTAGATAATGATAAAAATACATCGAGATGATCACTGTCTAATTAGACACTCCTCAGTTTTAGCAATCTAAACGGCCGAACTATACTTAGCGTGTTGAAATACACAAAACGACGTCGTCCGGCCGAGTTGCCAAATTTCCCCACATCTAGCCAAAAACGATACAATACAAATGTCGACCAACTTCATCGTCCGAAATACTCAAGTTCAAGATTGTAAATTATCTTGAATTAATATAAGATTATATTACTTAATATACTTGACAACGCTGCGAGCGTGGCGCCCTCTGTAAATCCTATTGATCGGTATAAATATACTAGAAAAAATAAATCATCGTGCACAAAAACGCACAAGAAAATATAATTTGAATTATATATAGGACAATTATCTGAAAATTCATAAAAGAAATCTATCATATAATTCCCACAGTAGAGCTGGCTAATGAAGTTACTATCGATCTCTATTTAACCTAAGGTAGAGATTGTTAAAGATACATCGAGATGGACACTTTTTTCATAGGAATTGTTGCAATTTTCCCTTCAACATGAAAACATATATTCATTGAGTGTTATTTCAAAAATATTTTCAATGATAGACGTACATTTCTTAAATATTTTTCTAGAGGACTTTTCATACTCACAGTTTTGAGCGATACGGACAGCCAAGGCTTCTCTGAATGGACGTGGAATATGAAAACCATAAATTTAAAGGTATCGCCTGATCATGAAACGCAACGGTTTCATTTTGAGCACATGAACGAAAATATTCGTGCTAAATATCTTGCATGATTTCTATTTCGCCCTCGTCGTCTATTCGTAACAATCGTAACATACATTACTCGCAATTTAGTTAATCGAGGGAATTGACGTAATGGATAGGTGTTAATAATGAATGCACAAATTTTACGAATTAACGTCGCCAACACCATCAAGCTTTTGAAACTACATCGAGACGAACAAATACCCAGTAATGTAACGAGAGAAGACCTTAAGGTCTGGTAATATCGCACATCTTATGTAAAGAGAATAAAATAATAGCAATATTATTCATTTAGGCATCCTTTCAGAGATTTTCGTTGAATGTATAAGGCAATTCTTCTAGATTCTAGAAAATATTATCTATGGTTATAAGGAAAGTACAGTAAGACATTTCTCATCCTTTTTTTGAATTTCATTTTCTGTAAGGACTTTATCCAATTTGGCAAGTGGTTAAAAAGTTTTATTCGCACATAAGTGGGGAAAGACTCAAACATAGTTTTCGCAGGAGCCACAATACAGATGATATCCTTAATCCGGATCGTATAATAATCAGAAACTAGAAAGTTCTCCAACTTCCGCTGATTGTTGCGAACAAACAAAAAATAAAAATACCTATAAGAAAATCTTCAGACTTCAGATCGCCAAATATTGCACATATTTTGAAGTCTTGCCAAACCTATCTAACTGTGTGTATAGCATTAGGATTAGCGGGTCCTAGGAGCCGTACAGGACCGATTATTGAATCGGAGACACACGAATTGCGGTCAAAATTTGAAGCAGGTAGAAGGGTACTTAGGTGGTTGTTTGGAGACACACGAATTGCGGTCAAAATTTGAATCAGGTAGAAGGGTACACTTAGGTGGTTGTTTTCGACGACTGAATTTAGTGGAAACTTACATCGATGAAGATTCGAAATTTCCTCCCGTCATTTGGGCGGAATGTACCGAAAGCATTTACCGGACAACAAACGCTTGCGACTCTTTTCATTCAAAATTTAGCAGAACCTGCAGCTCTCCGCATACCAACATTAATCTTTTTATAGAAACGTTAAAAAGCTTTCAAACAGATACTTATATTAAAATAAATTCAACAAGAGTTTATTAACAACAAAATTGGTCAGTACAATAAAAAAGATATTAGTAGGTATAATTTTGTGAAATGTGTTAGTTATAAGTTTAGTGAAGTAGTTTTATGATGTATATGCATGTAGATGTAGTCTGAAGTATTGTATAATTTCTATGTTTTGTATACTATATATATCTTTATAAAAGTTAGAACTTTTACTTTCAATTTACCCTCTTGCCCCTAAATAAGTTTCTGACCGCAGTTCGGTTGGAGATTAGGACTCCTCAGGTAGGCACAAAAATTTTGACCGCAATTCAGTCACTCGCAAAATCGACCGCAATTCGTGTGCACCGATTGAATCTTGTGTTATTTCGAAAACAAGCTTCTCGCTAAAACTGGAAGTTCGATACCCTAAACAATTCTTACAGTATTCCTAAGTATTTAAAATATACTTGTTGACCGAAGTCAGCACTACACTACACATTTACATGCTTGAATCTTAAGAACTATCGCATCTAGTATTTTTGTAGCGTTTTCTTCTGGGGGATATGAAATTCAGAGTTTTTCAAATATTTTATGGATTGGCCCGTTGCTTTGTGATAATGCATTTTAACTATAAATGAGAAAAAAATTACTATATTTTTTTATACTATGTTTTTTTCGACCATTAATTTTTGGGGCATAATTACGGAGTAATTTTTGGGGCATAATTACGGAGAGATTAATATAAATAATATTCTCAAAAAAGCATTGGAGTAGTTCCACTTATCTAACAACAAATTATACTAGTAATTTCGCCCTTATCGTACTCATATCTCAACACTGCTGGTACAACATCAAAACGGCCCCCAAATAGGACACCCCATTACAGAGTATCTAAGAAATAACATCTTTTGACTACAAATATATATATATATATATATATATATATATATATATATATATATATATATATATACTGATATTTAAAATAAAAAACACTTGGCTTTAAGTTTCGCAAATATATTGAATAAAAATTAACAATTAAATTAGTCAACTAGTTTCGGGTTATGGGCCCATTATCAAGACTGAACAGAAAAATACTCAACAAGCTCATTTATAATATTGATTGTAGTAGAGGGGAAATTTGGTATTCAACTTGTTCATTCACGATGGGGTAATTCCTCTTAATGGCACTACTAATTTCTAAAATTTCCAACAGGTCAAGACGCTTGCCCTTTTTACCTGGGTGGAGGCATATCGTTTTCTTGAAGTCGATGAAATGGTTAAATTTTATACAATGCTCTGAGAAACCCGTGGTGTTTCTGTTAAACAAAATTGACTTTTTATGTTCTTCTACGCGAGTGTTGATTTTTCTGCCTGTTTGTCCGATATAAAAGGATGGGCATTCATTACAAAAGATTTTGTAAATACCACTGTTTTCTCCAATATTGTTCCTATCTTTGTTATTGACTGAGAGTGACTTTAAATTACGTTTATTTGTACATATGCTTTTAATGCCGTTTTGTGATAATCTGTTGATGATTTTATTACTAATTCCTGGAATATAGTTTATTAAATGATATTTTTGTTCGCATTTTATGACTGGTGAGGGATAAATTGAATTTAGAATATTCTTATGTCGTTTTTTCTTTATCATTTGATCAATCAAGATGTCTTTATAGCCGTTATTTATTGCTTATAATTTTAAAATATTAACTTCCTTAGTGAAATTTTCTTCAGAAAGAGGAATGGCAAAAAGTCTATGTATGAATGAGTGAAATGCACTTAATTTAATTTTAATTGGTTGACTGCTATCATTGTGTATTAGCGTATATGTAAAAGTAGGTTTTCTGTAGATATTAAATGTAAGAGCATGTTCTTTTCTAGTTATTTGGATATCTAAGTTTTTTATTTAGATATTGACATATTTTATAGGCGGGTGCATTTATGTAAGATACTATTGGACGCATAGGACAGTCAGGTTTATGTATCTTAGGTAGAGTGTATAACCTCGGTTATGTTTTTTATTTTAAATATCAGTATTTAATCATGTTTCACCAAGTGATAAGCGAAACTTCAATATTTATATATATATATATATATATATATATATATATATATATATATATATATATATATATATATATATATATATATATATATATATATTTATATTCAGAATAATTAACTAGGCAGTTATTGAGTAAGTAAAATAATCTTTGTATGTTTCTTGTTCTAGTGGAATAAAATACACTCTGGAAAATTTGCTATTCTTGAACATCAGATGGACCCAAGCAGTAATTTCAGTAGTTACAGAAGCACTCTGAAAGCAGCTATGTGGCGAAGTGCAGGTGCAACTGATCAGCGTCAAAGAATAGTAATTCCATTCTTCAGCTTACTGGTGAAGGATTTATACTTCTTGAATCAGGGCTGTTCAAATAGGTGAATAAATATTCTCAAATTGTTGAATTACCCAATGTAATTCGTGTGTTTATCAACCCAAAATATATTATGTATATTACAGTAATCCATCAAGGAATCAAAATTTAATTTTTTGTAATTTTTCATATATTTTTCCTATCGTTATATTTGAGATATAATTACTGAAAATTTGTTGATATTGAAAATTTCTGACCCTAGTCTGCATCTCGTGTTCGAGTTATGTTTTAAGTATGACCCATCATTCAAATGTACATAAAAACTACTGTACCTTCTAATTTGAAACTAGTGGTTAAGTTTCCATAATGTCGATTGGTTCACCTTTGCTTGCGGGTTCGATTCCCATGGAGATATTGGGTGTTTACCTCGTTTACTACATAAATACATTACACATGTCACAACACAGCCAACAACTAGAATACTCAATGAAATAGACCCTTTTATATATTTTTGATTTCACATGAAATAATATAATTGCACTATAAAGATATAACAGTAATTTTTGTAAAAAATACTAATTGATTTTGCCAAATTTAAATTTTGAAACTACTTTATGTTTAATACCATTAACTCATTATTTAAATAAATTTGGTTATGGTCGATTTTATTATAACAAATCATGTATCTAAATACACATTATTTCCATATAAAATGGAAATTTTTCGAAGATAATCCTGAAACCTATTTTCATCTTTGTCTTTCCTTCATTCAATTCTAGGCTACCAAATGGTCATATAAACTTCGAAAAATTCTGGCAACTCGCAAAACAAGTTACGGAATTTATGGCATGGAAGCAAGTAGCGTGTCCCTTCGAGAGAGATCTGCGAATACTGTCCATACTTCAGCATGGGACAATTTTGAACGAAAATTCGCTAGCTTTGGCAAGTTTTGAATGTGAACCACCTGAGAATAATCAAGAGAAGGAAAGATGCAAAAGCTTGAAGGCAGATAGCACCTCTCTGTAAGTTATTTGCAAAACTTTTTTGCCAGTATGGTGAAACTATATTGCATTATACAGAATATGTAATTGAAGAATCTTTGTAATTAACATGGCAGTATAAGCACCCGTAAAAATTTTATTGTATTTTAATTTCTTCAACTAGATATTCCTAATATTTTATATTTCATAATGAAATGGAGAACGCCTTATGATAATCTATATACTCAGACTTCATTGATAAGTTCACATTTTGAAGCACTTTTATTATAATTAATTTTTCAATACAAATTTCATTTATATGTCCACATTACTGTTCTATTATTTTACATAAGTTATTTGTATATATTTTTATATATTGTTTGTACAAAATCAAATTTTTTGAAACGCTATGTGATTTACATTAATTTAGGTCAAGTTCAAACTGCACAAGTGTATGTACCTAAACCGCTTTATAAGTGTATAAAAAATTATTTAAATGATCGATATTATCTCGAAGTATTGCCATTCTCTGAATGTTGTTTTGTTAATGTGAACAACTGTTTGGATGTGTAAAGAAATATAAGCAAGTTCCCTGCATTAAAATCGTAATCCTCTTAGGATAAGCAAAAAAAAAAACGAAATGATAGATCTAATTTTTCACAACAATTTATTTTCTATTTCAGTAATCATTAGAGTTGTTACTGCTTGTAGTTTTTCAAAAAAAATGCAGTTGCCGGATTTGGCATGTGTTCTTTGTAATTCCCTCTTTAACAGTAAGAGTAAATTGTAAATGAATAATCAATGGTTTTATTAAACATTTCCATAAGCGAGTTACTTTCAGTCAGAGTAATTTAAGCTTTATTGGTAGCTAGGACTTGAAAATCAGATTGAAAATATGTCTGGTTTATATAAATAAAGTTAATTTTCATTGCATAACCATGACATATTTGAATGAGCCATTATTGAACTATATAATGTAAGGATATACGAAAATTATTTTAAGTTATTCGTTAATTTTTCTAGATACATAAGTAGAAGAACCATTATATTACATTCAAAAATAGATCCTGAGACACTCAAAAATGGAAAGTGATATAAAAACCATCTGATTTCAAATACATCAAGATATTTCCGTTTCCCTTTCATTAATTTCATATCAGAGGTACCATAATTAACGCTTTATGAGTCCAGAATCTGAACTAATTGGTCAAATATTTCTTGCCATTAGTCATTTACACATGAAAAATTGTGAATGTCCAGAGTATTCTAGATTTTCGTGATTTGTTTCCCAGTGAGAATAGATAAAAATAATATATACTAATTACTACTTAAATGTTATGCTCAACTTGCTTATGTTTCCATAAATGCAAGAAGTGATTTGTTAGTTTGTTTTTTACTTGACAATCGAACATTTATTGATTCATTGATATGAATAAATAATTGTTTCTTTTACTTTATCTACCTAATAGTTTATATCTTATTGTACTTAAACAAAATAACTATATTGACCAACTTATAACAGTATTTCTGATAGATACTAAGGATAATACAAAATAAAACGTCTGTCTACATTCAATAGTATTATCGCAGATCTTGCTTTATTTTTGATGTTGATATTACGTCTAAATTATGGAACTATGTAGTTCAAAAGATATTATTACTCAGTTTCATTACTATGTTTTTAATTGAAAAGTGCTGTCCTACCAAGATCATTTTGATAAAACTGATTACAGATTTTTTATGTCAATTTATAGAAAGTTAGGTTAAGTTAGATGGTTGTTTTCTATAGCTCATTGCATGTGTTCTAACATTCAATACATCTGTAATATACTCAATAGAAAATAAAATGAAAAATATTTAATTGATATGAGTGATTAGGAAAGTAATGTTTTTGTTTGTTTGAAAATTACGATGTTTTTCCGAAATATTCCAACTTTCCCATATTTCATCAGTTTATTAATTTTGTGTTTGAATTAGCATGCAGTGACATTTCGAAGACTTACAGTTTATCAGTATTCTAGTCAATGTTGTATTGTAACTACTATTTGAATTGTAAGAAATCTTTTATATACATTAAAACTGGTTAAAATTCATTATTGTTTTATTGTCTTCCTGTTGGTTTCTTTAAAGCAATTTAAAATAATTTTCTGTCTTGTGATGAACAGTATAATACATTTTACAATAATATAATTTACCAACAGTCAATTTGATTGGGCATGGGCATTTATCAGCTTCCTTAAACGAAATATTCTTTACTAATTACCTCTGTTAAACAACGCTATCAGAATAACTAAGAATAATTTGATCTGATAATTATAAATTTTCATTGTTGAGCTGTTTCAGGCAAGGTAAGTTATTGAAGGAATTGTAATAAAATTGCTGATTGATTTTTATTTTAGTACATAAAAGTATTTAGGAAATTTAGTATTATAGAGAACAACAAATAACGTAAACTTAAATAATTAATTTTGAAATGTGGGGCTAAGAGCTCTTACGAGATTGTAAATGAAAAATGTCAGGAGTCACCTCTGGGATTCGAACCCAGAAATACGACACACCAGGGTTCGGTACTTAGACCACCCGGTCGTCAACGCTATGTATTTTTTAGACGCAAGAGTGATAATAACGAGAGGATAACGTATCGCCACGCTATATAATTGAATATAAACCTACAATACGTAGTCATCATTTTATGCAACAAATTTGTAAAGCTTTATATTTTCATTATGCCATATCTGATTCCTGTCGTAATCTGTTCTTTTATACATATAACATACACAATTATTTCGATGTTTCACATCAATGCACTGGCGACGTAGCAGAGTGGGATCAGAAAGAGACGGGATGAGAGAACGGAAAGAAAGAGAGAGAAAACGGCGTGCGCGCGCAAAAAGTGTCGTTACAACTTGTAGTCTTAATTTTTTCCGTCTAGTCCCCTTTCGTAACGCGCGATAAGGAACTTCTTTCCAAAAACTACGAAAGTAACACTATTAGTATTCATAGATCATTTCTAACAGATTTATGAAAATAGCTTAAACAAACAAATTCGACAATATATAAGTAGAAACTGGAAGAAGGGAGAAGATCAAAATTCTAGGGGAACATATGAAAGTTCCTGAACATGAGATATTGGAGAAAGGTTCATTACCAATTGTTCAATTTTTCCGTTTCGAACATAATAAAGCAATCGGGTTTGAAAATTTACAAGGTCATATGGTTTAAAATTATCTGAAATAAGCAGCCGGTCATGAACGAAAAAAAATTATGTTTTCTTTCATTTTGTCCATGGACCTGTTTATATGCAATAATAAAAACTAAATTTGTTTAGTTTTTTAGTAGCAATTTACGTTTTTGCAAAATCGAAATTATATTTTGTCAATAATTTCAATATTCGTTTTTTATTATCGGAAGCTGCATGTAAATGATTTTTTGAAATTTTTACATAATACAGATTTATAGTTTAAAAATAACCATACTTGTAATGTAATTCAAGCAGAAAAAATTATTAATTACCTATTGTTTTACTAAGTGGAAAATCACGATAAAAAAATATTAGCCGACAGACTTTTATGCATGCACCTATCCAGTAAGTGCCTGAATTTTTTCATGTCTTAATTTTCATATTTAATATGGTTAAATAATTTTTATTGTTAAAGTGTCCCAAATCGGAGTGACTTGCGCAAGCCAGAGTTCCCGTATTTTAACCCCGCCTGGGATAAATTGTAAATATTGGTCCTACCGTTCTGAGTGTTGAGACTTTCTTTTCGAAAATTTCCTCGTCTTTATGAATCTTTTTTTAAATTTCACAAATCTCAATTAGTTTTCGATAAATTTGCAAAAAACAAATCCTTCTATTTTTTCAGTGAATTGTTTATAACTTTTACAATTTTCGCGAACGAAACTTTATTCTTTTCAAAAATCATCTACATGTTATTTATTCCGAATCGAATGACACCTTGTTCATATTTTTCCGAGACTGCTGAAAAAAGTTGAACAAAAAAGCACTTGTTGAGTACTAAAATATTGAAGCATAATCAATAGAATCATTCTAGTGTAAAAAAATATATGTATCTCAAAATTTATTTAGTACTTTAGAGGCAATGAAACAGGAGTAAATTACTTTTAACAATTTCATCATGATTTTTGAATCACAAAACAAAATTTTGATAATTTCACAAATGGAAAAAAACTTTTATTTTTCACTGTATATTATATGTTTATTTCACCTTGGATACGGTTGCTATAAACTCACTCATTAGGCCCTATGCCAAATGCGGGCATTATGGATCACAACGCCCGCTAATTGTGCGAGTAGAAATGAAGCAACTTTCATTGATTAAATACTTCATAATCCTTGTCGTATACGACTCTGGATTTCTCCGGCAATGAATTATTCGCAGCTTTGACTGCATTTTCTATGATATTCTTGGGTAAATTCATTTTCATTTCCATTATTTCTATAAAAATGAACAAAGAAAGCAGCAATGACATTCACTAAATATGATGACAAAAATATTCACAAACGTCAAAATATCAACAAATGGCATGCCTACTATGAGCAGGAAAATAGGTAAGAGCAATGAACCGATTTTAAAATCACTTTTTCATTATAATAAAATAATTTTTTCGTGAAAAATAAAATCTTTATGCACCATGTTCATCCCTCGGGCCGAATGTTTCCCTCCGGGCGTAAGGATCTATATAACGCACTTGGTACATAAATAACTATTCTAGTACGAAGATGATATTTTCCACAATTGGTAGTTTAATGCCTTTCATGCCATTATAATTATGCTTGCAAATCTTTGCCAACTTGGAGTAGAATCCATATATTATAATGTAACTCTTAAATTTCCAGAACTTTGTTATAATTTGTATTGAATACAGTTTTTTATTGTATATGATAAAAAAAATTAAATAAAAATATGCCTACTGTGACAATGAGAGAAAAAATAAAATATTAACAAAGCAAAAAAAAATCGTCGAAAAAGAAATTGAGACGATAATATAATTAAATAGCTGATAATAGTTTCATAATGGAGATCAGTTTCTATCTCTTGCAAAATGTCGATGAAAAAACTAGCCGTTCAGATCAAATCATCAAATGAACTTATTGGTAATGATACAAATTTAAGTTAGGGGAAACGATGTTTTAAAAGGAGAAAATCATTAATTCCAGAGAGTAACTACAGTTAGTTCTATTATTATATAGAATAAATTGTAGGTACACCTAAAACATGTGAAAATTATTCACATTATGACATGAAGGAACTCTAGAAGAAACTAGCGAAACCGACATAGTTGTAAATAAAAATAAATAATGGAAAAGGTTTATGGAAAGTGATAAAAAAGATTGTACAGAAAACAATAGTACTATAAAATAAAAACTTTTCAACATGGCCTATATACCCAAGATTTTACGTTAGTGAAAGTTCTAGGACTCTAAGTAATTTATTATTCACTTATCCAGAGTGGATTACAATACAGCAAGTCCCAAGTCGTTCTTTAAATGTGAAACCCTTTTTACTTTCATGAAAATATTCAAAATTTTGTTGTCTTTTTAATGAAATAAATCTGAAATTTTCATAAAGTGAACAAGTAAGTTTCTTCAAAAATGTAAAAATTATTAAACAACGTTCCAAGGTAGCTGGTTATATGTATTTCGCAAGGCGAAATCTGCATTCACAATCAAAATTCACAATAGAAAGCGTCAAGTCACTCCGGCTCAAAATCTGCATACAGCTGTTTCGAACTTATTAGATCTCTTCAGTGCAGCTTGTTCGACTCGGTGTGAATTAACATATGTTTAATTGTTCCCCAATCAGTGTCGGATTAGCCACGTAGCAAGAGTAGCAAATGCTACGGGCCTCGCAAATTGAGATGCCCCGCGCTCCAACGCCTGTCTGACCGTAAAAAAAATAAGTTTAGATAAGCCTAAAATATTTTCATCAAATTATTATTTAAAACTTAAATAAAACAAAACTATTACAAATAAACTTTTAATATTTTTTTTCAATTTGATACTTAAAAAAAACTTTTCTGGGTTTAATTTGAGCAAATTTCGAGACTCAGAGAAAAAACCAGATGACGATGACGCGCACTGAAAAACAAAAGTGAAATCACCAAAGGAAATACAAATTCAAATACCAAATTCAGTGTTGTTAGTTTTTATCGAAATTTATCTCCTTCTAATTGGGCTAACTATATGTAGGTGTATAATTGTTTCGCACTAATTGACTAAACTTACGAATGCTCAAATAAATCACCACAAAGTGAATCTTATAAAGTAACTAATAGAAGAAAACTATTTAAAAGTACGATTGCTTCATATAGCTAAATTAGGAACTAGTTCTCGACATTTGAATACTAAACGGCAATATTAAAAACTAGTGCAGAATAAGGTTGCTAAGGTTGTATGTTTGATTCATATTGTTACTGTAGCATTGTATTTCAGTTGCATCAGTTTACATTCCACCAAATTATTGCAACACCAACAATTGTTACACCCTGGCAAATGAAAAAGAGTGGCCAAAGTTTCTTGTTAGTTCTCATGGCTCAACCCTAATCAGATAACTGTAATTGGCTCAAATAGATCTTTCACAAGTATCATGGATGTCATTTACTTACATGAATATAAATTTGAATTTTATTGTTCGTATGTAACTTTGATTGTGCCTGATAAATATTTAAAATAATATACGTTTGAACTATTTTACTACCCAAAGTTTAAAGAAAAAGCTAACCAATTTTATAAAAGTAATAAAAATATATAGGGCGTTAATTTCAAGAACTGGTATCATTACACGCACACAGATATACGTGTTCCTACATAGCCGCTCCAAGTTGCCACTCACATACATTTTCGGTTTTATCCCCTAATCTGAGTTTAAAACCATAATCTTGAGAACCTAAAACAAACCAACCGAATTCGCTACAGGCCCCGCGCTGGCTTAATCCGGCACTGTCCCCAATACAAATTGCGGTCAGACTACTATATAGATAACAACCCATAGCGCCCTCTACCAAAGATATTGGATACAACTATTACCTTATATTCCACCATTAACTGATAAAATATCACATATTTCGACTCACATTATAATGTAGTGTAGGTATAGTGCGAAGATTGTAATAAATAATATATGGGACAAACTTCCCAAAATTTGAATAAAAAATTAAAAGCACACAAATATGAGAAAACACAAACTGCCCTAATTAAATATACAAATAATGTGAATCATAATTTCAATTTTAATTGAACCAACATTTTAAAAAAGAAAAAATATCAAAAATGACGGAAAATTTTACAATTCATAAATGATAGAACTAATATAAAACATTTATATACAGTACTATATATACATTTAATTTTTCTAACAAACAACATTAATCAAAACAACAATTAACCGAACAAACTCAAGCACAGATAACCCAAATTCTTCAATAATTTCCACTTGACTAACCACAGCTGTCCTCTATAATACTAAATTTCCTAAATACTTTTATGTACTAAAATAAAAATCAATCAGCAATTTTATTACAATTCCTTCACTAATTAATCGAAAGGAACTTCGTTCCATCCGGGTGTTCCTTGACACCTCTCTTCTTTTTTCTCAGGAACGCGTGGGAGGTATCAAGCTGGATTTTATTTCAAATACTCAGGTCTACTGTCCCTTGGAGCAAATTTTCGACACTCGCAAAACCTACAGGGTTCTTCTCGTGAACTGAGAATCTTGAAATTTGATACGAAGCAACGTCTTATAGCACAGATAAAGGAAAAATTGCGAAAACCGTAAATTTTTAGTTACATCATATAAAATTTTTTTTTTCTACGGAACCCTCGGTGCGCGAGTCCGACTCACACTTGGCCGGTTTTTTTAGAATAGGTGTAATACTGAACATATACATTAAATATACAATTTGAAGACATATCCTTGAATCAAATAATTAAGAACCTATTTTGTAGATTTCGTGGATAAGTGTTTCTGTGGTTTACCTTACCATATAATTCACCTGACTGCAGGATATTGGATAGAAGACAGCCACAGCCTCAAAAAAATGTATGAAAAATAGTTGTCTATTTTTTGACTCTTCAGTTTTTCTAAAGTTCATAAAAGCCAAAGTAAATTTGATCTACCAACAAAAATTTTGAGAAAGTCAAGAATTTCTTGACGAAACGAAACTTGTTAATAAAATCGGTTTCCAACCTCAATAGCCCGTTATTGCTTTTATATATAGTATATATATATATATATATATATATATATATATATATATATATATATATATATATATATATATATATATATATATATATATCAGGGATGTTACGAATATTCGCATTCGCATTCGCTGATGCGAATGATTCGCATCTTTTTAAACATTCGCATCGATATTCGCATTCGCATCAAAAGATGCGAATGTTTAGCGAATGCGAATGTATACACATCAGGTCGTGTCTCACCCGGAGGCCACGCGATTGGTCGATCCTTGCCCGCACAAGCAGTGCAGGCATCACGTGTTTAATTTGACTAATAAAAAGCGTTTCTTTCTCGCTGCTTGTTTGGTTAGTTTGACTTGTTCTGTTTCCTTCTATATATATCCTTTATCTATGGTTCTGTTTAAGTTGTCAGTCATTTGTGACTAATTATTACGTGAACAAAGTAGTTTGTGAGTTTAGAATTGTTTGGAGCTATTTTGAGTTTTTCCCATGGCACCGAGAAAAAAAGTGAAATATGGCGATAATAAAAATTATGAGTTAACTTGAATAAAAATTTTTTTATGTTATTCTTAAACATTCGCATTCGCACATTCGCATACCTAAAATTCGCATTCGCATTCGCGAATGTGAACAATATGACATTCGTAACATCCCTGATATATATATATATATATATATATATATATATATATATATATATATATATATATATATATATATATATATATATATATATGTGTGTTTTTTTTTGCAACAGTGCAACTGTTGTTGTTTTATTATATGTGAAAATCGTTAAACCCAGAGTTTCATTTCTCAAACATGGTATTGTATAGATCACCAACTTTTGTAACCCTGATAAACTTAAATTCTGCTGTTTCTACAAAAAATCTGAAAAGTCAGTTGTTTATGTCTATAAAATTAGAGAAATTATTAGATAATGTCAATGTTGTAAAGGTTTGTCTAGATTTTTTTAACTGATCCTCAATTTTCGCTCATCACTTCATAAAATATCATTAATATTGATAACTTTAAAAAATCGGCCAAGTGCGAGTCGGATTCGCGCACGAAGGGTTCCGTACCATTTATTTTATTTTTTCATTAAAGTAAACATACAACTGAGTATTTTGTGAATACTTGAAGTTCCTACCTGTTGCCATTATTGATATCGAGCAAAAAAGGGCAAAAAATCGCGTTTGTTGTATGGGGGCCCCCCTTAAATATTTATTTTATTTTTTTTTTAGTATTTTTCGTTATAGCGGCAACAGAAATACATAATTTCTGAAATGTTCAACTGTCTAGCTATCGCGGTTCTTGATATACAGCCTGTTGACGGACAGACAGCGAAGTTTTAGTAATAATAATAATATTTATTTCAAATAAAAGATACAATGATTCACTATAATCTTTGAAATGAAAAATAAATTAATTGATGACACAGATCATGCTATTTACATGTTTTCTTTCAGATTTCCAACCCCTACAAAAAATTCTTGAATATTGTATGGTTCTATATCAAGCAATATCTATTTTATATTTCTTTTTATAGATATTCGATCTAGTTTCACTTTTTATCATTTCTGACATTGTGTTGAAATACTTTATACATTTATATTTGGGACCTTTTTCTGTAGATGTTCTTTTGTGAATGGGATATTTCAGGTTTGTTGTTCTTGTATTATATATGTTAGATGAGTTCAATTCAAATTTATTTTGTTTTTGAAGACAAAAATTAGACATCCCTGTATATGCTTTACTATAATAGTTAGTATGCCAGGTTGAATTTTCCTCTACATGATTCTCTGTGTTCTAGTTTGAGAATTTTTCTAAGCGCCCTTTTCTGGAGATTGCATATTTGAATTGCTTTAGAAGAATGTCCATAGAACATAACTCCATATCTTGCTTTCGACTCCAACACACCATGATAAATGGTTTTCATGGAGGATCTGTCTAGATATCTAGCTAATATGCCCAAAGAATAACAGACTGATGCCAAGCTGTTCCCTAATTTGGAAATATGTTCCTCCCATTTCAGCATATCGTTCACATAGATTCCAAGGAATTTTGTAGGAGTTAACTCTTGAGTTGTTGTTATCACAAATTCATTTGGGGTTTCAAAACCTGCATGTGTCGATTTGAAGAGAATTGCATGTGTTTTTTCTTTATTCATGTATAGTTTATTTTTTAAGAACCATCCTTCAATATTTGTCAACACTTCCGATGTTCTTTTTATGAGTTCTGTTTTTACCCTTTGGGTACGGAACCCTAAAAAACACTGAGCAAAACGTTTCACTATATATTAAATAGTAACAAACTCTCAACATATTTCGAGTAACTAAAGCATTGCCAAAAGTAACAAGAGTGTCTTGACAATATGTTAGTTAACATGTTTATTCATTATTCTTCAATATAAGATGGATTGTCAAATCAAATGTTTATTTTGATCATCAATACTTTTTAGTTGCTTGAATTCATAGGATCTGAAATCTTTCTAGTTCTCATCTATAGACTCATATCAACTCTCTCTAGATTTAAGTTCTTTGATGTGATGTTAAATCAGAAATTTCAAATGATGGCCCCTTTTCAAGTTGTTGAATATTTCCATAGGGGCCATCCCTAAATTGAATCACACGTTGAGATTGAAGGGGAGGGGCAACAAATGTGACATCGTGTAACAAGGGGAGGGACGCCTTTGAGTATTGGTCGCAGGTGATTCTATGTTTAATTGTTTAATTATTCATTGGCCATTTAACTCTCGAGGAGTGATGAACGTATTTTTCTTAGTTCTACAAATGTTTTGTTTTTGAGATTATTCAACAAATTTAAAATGAATAAAAGATTTGATTTTGGTGTTTTTTACTGAATGAAGCATGCATGACTTCAAAGTCCATGGACAGGAGATGATTATATTTTGTATCATTTATTTAATTTATTGTTTTTTGAAATTGATTTATTGATGTTTCAATGGAAAATGATTTTAAATAAAAATATATAAATAAATCTGGAAGTGCGGTATAATTTAATATTTTTTAAATTTAAATTTTTAATGCAAAATATGTGACGTCACACAACGGGCGAGATCACACAAATGTGACCGTCAGTGATAAGGAAGATATTTATGGATGGTCCCATTTGACTAATTATGCAAGGATACAACGAGACTATCAAATGACATCTGAGTCCTCTCACTTCCCTGAAACTATTTGAGAGTGAAAAATGTTCGACAAATGGGCGTTTATAGTCCACTCCAAATTTTTCAGCTGTGACAGTTGCAAATGTTTCAAAAACATTCAAATAACTGGCTCCCACTAGTTTTATTTATAATGAAATCAAAATGTTCTATTTTCTTTGGATTTTATTGAATTTCCAGAGAAACTTCGCGTTCATAATAGTTTCAGTAACTATATTTTCCTAGATTCATACAAATTTTGTTTAACAGCAATTATTGACTAGATCCATTAATTGTATTGTGAGTTAGTTATATAACTTCAAGATAAGTTAATTCACAGTAAGAAACAGAAGCATCAAATTAAACAAAAATCTATATTTCACTTAACAAGTTTTCAACATTGTGGATGCTTCTGAAAAATGAAATGATCCATATGTGAATTAAAGCAAAACAGGTTTTAATTGGAAATTATGAATGTATCAAAGAATATCTAGTCAACAATACTTTTAATATGAATTTCATCTGATCATTATTTGTTACAACAATTTTTTTCTACAGCTTGCACAGTCAGTAACAAAATTTACCAATATATTTCAGTGACAGCAACTAACAGTTAAAAAAATGAAATATAAAAAAGTTTTATGATAAACTTACTAGATTAATGACAAAAGGGAATTGATTAAATTCCAAATTTAATGTAAGAGAATGCAAATTGTAAAACATTTTTTACATGTACTCATTTACATCTGGAGAACAATAATTAAAATTGAGGTTTGAATGTGCGAGTTCACGATGGATTTTAGTCACTGTAATTCCTCACTTTGGGATAATCATCCAATTAAAATGCCGATACCAAGTCTAAATTGATTTTTCTGGTGATTTAGTAAGCCACTTAGTGCTAGGGTGAAAGGAAGTGGTACTAATTTCTTCTCTAAAACTGCCCCTACAGACCAATTTGAGTCAATATGACCTAAAAAAAATTTCTGTCAAAATAATATCTCAAATTTCAGTAATGGAATTTGAATAGTTTGATGATGAAAAATATAGTCTTAAAACATTTTGAATACTTTAACTATCTACAGAGCAAATATTAAATTACCTTTGAAGACAAGTTCACTCTTTGGTAAATCTACTTGATATCCGATTGATGCAACAGCTTCTTGCATTCTGTGATTTGCTTCCAATTCTACACCGATTTGAAGTTGCTTACTTGCCTTCTGGTAGTAACATAAGTGAACACCAGAAACACCTAAAGTTCCTGACACTTGGTACAGATCAGTAGAATATCTACGAAGGAAAAGGTTGAATATAATATTAATTTTTATTATATACTTCACAAAAGAGATTATTATTTTACTAATTTTTTAGATTCTATTGAGTAAATCACTCTTGAATACATACAGAGAAATTAAAGATATATTGTTAATCTCTTATAAAAGTTGAATCAAGCTTTTTGAAATGGTATAATAATTATCTGTTAAACATATTTATAAAACAAAGGTCTATTTTTTTTAGTCATTAGTTCTAATGAGTAACTCAAACAGTATTCAAATCAAGCTACATTTTTCAAGACCTAAGAGTCGATTAAAAATTATCACTCATTATTAACTCAAGAACAAATAATTGAATACATCAATATGTACTGTATAGTTGGTGCAATTAATGCACTGGCTAGCTATAATATTGAACTTTGAATTACTAGTTTTCAAGAGACATATACTCGAAAAATTCTGAAAGAAGAATTAGTACTTGTTATTTCTCACATAAAAAAATTGCTCATTAAAAACTTGGAAATTGAAAGAAATATTGTTGAAGTAAATTTTTTGAAATGTCAACAATAAATGGATAAGTTCTTTTGATCTAGTCTAGATTGTTTTGGTTGTGATAATATATTTTTATGTTTTTGCTGTGATAGTGCGCTATTTTCGGACATCTTAACATTGTACACTATATAACATAGGCGGTAATATCTAATATGTAAAATACCTTTTTTCCCTATAGACATCGAAAAACTTTATGTACACTGTATATTCCAGGATTCATTTAGTTTAACAAGTGTCACTGATTATTTATTATTTATATGAGATACTTTTATGTTATATATTGTATACTTGGAAGCAAATAAACTTATTATTATTATTAAAATGTCATATATGATGAATATCCCCATTTAGAAAATAAATACATTAGTATATTTTTATTCGAAGCGCTTCATGGTCCAAACTCTAAAAGACGCCCATTTTGTAGTCGTATTTTATACTATAAAATACATATATCGAAAAAAAGCAGTCAGGTGCGAGAGTATTTTTCTCCTTTTAGACCTCCTAGATCACGAATTTTGAAAATTTTTTCATGTATATATATATATATATATATATATATATATATATATATATATAGATACATACACACACACACACACACAGAGAGATACATACATATATATATATATATATATATATATATATATATATATATATATATATATATATATATATATATATATATGAAAAACTTGGTTCACGGAATGAACCGCGTAGTTGCAGTTGACTCTGAAGAGTAGGCAGGTTGAGACTTCAGAGTTGACAGGAAGCAGTACGGTTAGTGGAGTAGGCAGGTTGAGACCACGCAATCGTATTGTTTCCGATTCCTCCTAATTCGAATCGTGGAGTAGGCAGATTGAGGCCGCGATTCTGAATTATTTCCCTGCTAATTCTCCTGAAGATGGCTTCGCAAAAGGAGCCGAAACCTCGAGATTTTTCAAATCTTTTACGCGGTTCATTCCGTGAACCAAGTTTTTCAAATACTTCCGACCGCGGAAATCTTTCTGAACATATATATATATATATATATATATATATATATATATATATATATATATATATATATATATATATATATATATATATATATATATATATATTTATATATATATATATATATATATATATATATATATATATATATATATATATATATATATATATATCGAGTCGAATGAGCTTGAATTTGGTACCTGGAATTTTTTCCATTGCAGAACGAAGTATCAAAATTTGGGTATATTTCTGCAACCGCCGCCATTTTTGCGCAGATATTTCTGATTTTCAAATAAATATCCTTCCCGGTACATATCGACATCTCCAGCGGGTCGTAACACCAAATTAGCTGAATTATTTTTATCTGGGATTGTTTTCGTTGCCGAACGAAACTATCAAAATTTGGTTGAATTTTTCCAACCGCCGCCATTGTTACGTAGATATTTCTTGTACATACATAGAGTTTATGTCGACTTAAAATCCTTTATATTGTGAAACATAAGCCAAGTGTTTTCATTTTAAAGTTTATACTTTATTCTTTATGATGTTTCACCAAGTGATGTGCGATAATTCAAGTTATTAAAATCCTTTCATCAAATAATTTCAGTTATTAAAATCCTTTTTTGGATTAAACTCTTCATCTTAAACGCGCTGCATTTCGTGGTGAGTATTCCGTTCAAATCGCATCTCGATCTGTTTCAGTACGCGATGCACTTCGCGAATTAGATTTTTTTTTGATAGAGGTTTGAAATTTGGTTTGTGGATTGAGTTGATATTGAGGTACGTTTCTTCAATGGTTTTAAATTTTTTCCTCAACCACGATACACCTCGCGAATTTTTTTTTTTGGAAAATACATTATTTTCCAATTTTTAATTCGATTTGCTTTTTAAGCGTGATTTTTCAAAATATGATTCGATTCACTAGAATCGCATCTCGAAGCGATGCATTTCGCGCTAAAAATACGACTTCACTTGTGGAGCTCTGCTGCTCACGAGTTTTTTTCTTCTTCTGAATGTTTCTCATAATATAAAAGAGTATGATGTAATTTCAATATTCAAAGTTGAATTAACCTTTTATAGTATATGAATACCAGGCCAATAGATATTGTTTATGAAAATTACAGATTTCGCTTTCCTGTATAATTGAATAAACAGAAGCTTTTAAAATTTTCATATAGATATAGTACCGAGTTTGGTAGTTACCTGTGAAGCATTGAAAATAAAATGCTTCATTTTTCAAAAGCTGTGATATTGTATAGGAGTATGGTTATGAAATATCTTTTGATTTTAAGCCATCTTGCAGCAAGATATATCATATGTTAATTATTATTAGATTTAAGATTTTCCTGAAGGAAACATTGTATTAGTTTCCTGATTTGATATAAATTCATTATTTCAAGTTCACTCTGCCAATAATTTTATTCAAGTGAAATTCTTCAATCATTATTCATTCATAACAATTGTTTATCTTATATAAATAATATAACAATATTTACAATATTTTCCGGAAACTTGAATCTTAATGCCATCTTAATATAATCTGATAAAAATATAATTTTTGCCTTATAATGTTTGTGATATTAGGAAGCTCACAACAGAAAAAATAATTGCTGTTTTTTTTATCTTTTATAACAACAATAAAAATCTATGAAAAAAGGAGTCTCTAGAAATTGAAGACTAATTTACTCACTTAGCTGCAGCACTCAATAATGCAATCTGTCCTCCTGGAACAGCAGCTCCCTTCTGATACGCGAGTTCAGTGCCAAGTGCTAATCGAGGTGTCACAGCTTGTAGATAATGTAGCACAACTACACCAGAATTTGAGATTATATCAGGGTTAGCTACAGTTAAACTGGCAGTGTAATCAAGTCCTTTATAATTCATTGTTAATTGTCCAACAGTGAATTTAGAATTTTGTACCTGACGAAAAAACATTAGGTTCAAAATTTATATTATAAGATTCAAAGCAGGTATGAAAAATATAAATCCTCATTATTCTACCTGAGCTCCAAACTTTGCTTGCAGGTTGGGATAGAGTTGGTGGATAACAGTAGCATTTAAATTCCCTGAGGGATCAATATCGCCAAGTAATATTGGATAAGCTTCTGTTGGTGATAATTGCTTAGTTCCTACATATGTTGCGCCAAATCTATAACCACTAGGAGTAACTGAACTCATATTTATTGTGTGAGATATTTGAAAATGATTACTTAAGCCTCTTGTGAGCATTACTCTAGCTCCTTCAAAACATGTGGGGAAAATATCTAAAAAAAAAATATGAATGAAAATCCTTGATCAAGAAAAACGCAAGAAAGTTACGCACTTTTACATTTTGTATGAATTTCATCCAAGGGTCCAGGGTTCTCAATTTTCTCAGAGTCATTTTTTTCCTCCACGTCCCCTCGAAAAGGCATTCCAGGACTAGGTGGCGGTGGAGCAGAAAAAGCATGTATATTGCCCATTTTAACGTGAAATTTGTGATGTAATCTAGGTTTTCAAAATTATGCTTATTTACACAATCGAATGATAATGTACATGAGCCACCAGGAAGCTTTGGAGGATTGTTAGTCTAAAATGAGGTACGGACACACATTTTTATAATTTCAGAATGACACAATGACAGTTCAATTCGATAAGGAGTGTACCATAGATCCCACGGGTTAGATGTAAACTTGATCGATAATCCTAATGTCAGTAAGTTACCACAACGTTTTGTGTCTTATTCTTCTCTTCCTTTGTCTATGTTTTATTGTCCTTGACTAAGGTGACCAGCTAGACATGGGACATGCATCCCACTCACTTCATCCTCATCAAAATTGGACCTGCTATCCACAGGTCTTGGACTGGCCTTAGGTTTGCAACCTTCTTTTTTGCAGTTAAAGTACATTGGTTATTATAGGTAAGAAAAAATAGTACATACAAAATAAAATAAAATTAATTTTTCTTTATTATTATTTTCGAAAACATATTTTTTTATTGCTTTTTGCAGTTTGTATGAAATTAGTATCCCTACTAAATAATTGCATCTACAGTCTATATTTAAATTAAAGTGAATAGGTAATTCATTTTTAATCAAATTCAGTAACGCTTTGTTTCTTTCATTTCGCCATTTGCTATTCATCACAGAAAAAAATGTGAATGTTGACGTGGCGGGAATACGAGAGGCTAACTCGCCCGAACGTTACCAACGTTGCTGCGATGTACGTAAATTAAGATTTATCATCAATTATTATTACTCTCTTGAGTATTCATAAAAGTTACAATATTCAGTGATACGGTTTAACTTTTAACTGTTCTTCCAATATTTAACAAAAATGCCAATTTTGTGCAGCATATGTAAAAAAACCTTTGCAAATGTTAAACTCTAAATGAATAGTGAAAATTGAAAGTACCGAACCACGTGCTCACACCATGGCAGAAGATTTTGAGACAAGTTCTGTACAAAAACTTGAAGATCATGCAACATTTCCTTTGTGGGACCTTGTGGAAACCCTTTTCGAATCAAAAAACTTCCTGGAAATCGTCGATGGATCAGAAAATCTCAGCGACACAGCAGATGAAAGGGTTATAAGAATGACTGGGAGACATGAGATGCCAAGCAAGGCAATTAAGAACAATAGACCCTATAATTAAGACTCATGTTCTCACTAAGAAGACACCTGAAGAAATGTATAATGCTCTTAAAAATTTATACAAAAGAGACAGCTCAAACTAAGCAACAGTTGATGACTGAGTTTCTTAATTACAAATGGGACAAAAACGTTAGTCTCCTTCAGAATGTTAGTGCTACAAGAAATATGGCTTTCAGACTTGTCAATACTGAAGAAAATATCAGCGATGAAATGATAATGACTAAGATACTGTTGTCTTTACCAGACCATTATAAACACTTCACGACAGCTTGGAATTGCATGCCTGATGTAGACAAGAGCATCGATAACCTACAATCAAAGCTGATAATGGAAGAAGAAAGGCTTAAAAAGAAAGAACCTGCAGTAGCATTCAATGCTGAAAATAAAAAGTCAGGTAAAAGCAAGATTTCAAGAATTCCAAATATAAACAACAAGATCGAAGACCCTGTCGAATATGTAAAAGGAAAAATCACACAGAATAAAGTTGTTGGGTTAAAAAATATGAGCTAAGACTGTGAAAGTACTTCACACATGACAGAAGATGAAAGCATACATGGGAAACTGCGCCTGTTGCTATTAAAGTAGCAAAGAAGTCCATCATTATGATCTTAGCTGTAGAAGGTAATATTGAAACAAATGATATTATTTTTCAAAATGTTACATATGTTCCAGACTTGTCGAGGAACCATCTCTCAGTCAGTGCCATCACAGAATTTGACAACAAAGTTCTATTCACCAAAGACAAAGTGGAGATAATCAACAAAAATCTGGAAGTTATTCTGACTGGAGAGAAAAATGAAAGCGGTTTTTAGTTAGTAGTAAGGGATCTTACATCTATGGGGATGCCAATAGAAAGAAATCGTCAAAATGATGATATAATCACTGTTGAGAATATTCCTGAAGAAAATGATACTGTTGAAGAAGAAACAAATCAAGACAATGATGAAGAAGAACATCAGCATACAGAAGAAGATGAAAATATAGAAGATGAAGATTATGAAGATCTAGAGATCAATGAAGATCAGAATGAAGAAATCCCGATAATACCGAAAAGATAGACAACAACGCCAAATAAGACAACCAAGAAGATTTAATGACTATGTTCACAATATTGATGACATAAGTGAGGAAGAAGCACTGTTGACATTTGAAGAGTGTGTAAACGGTACTGAAAAGAATAATTGGCTTAAAGCCATTGAAGATGAAAAAGAAAGTCTCGAGAAAAATAAAACATGGAGATTTGTTGATGAAAAATATGCCAAAGGAAAACAAATTATCAAGAGTAGATGGATATTCAAGCAGAAAGAAGATGAAAGATATGAAGGAAGACTTATTGCAAAGAGGTGCCAACAAAGACAATTAGTTCCATGAAAAATCTAGAATTTTGCACTTTTGATGTCAAATCCGCCTTCCTGCGTGGATAATTGAATTAAGAAATTTTCATGCATTTACCAGAAGGATACAAACACTTAGGAAAAGTGTGCCTGCTAAAAAAAGCTCTTTATGGACTCCGTCAAGCACCTCTTCAGTGGTACAAGAAACTACTGTAAATCATAAGCCAAAGTTCTATCTTGGGATGGACATTATGAAGATTCTCCACCAAGCACATTACATCAATCAGGTTGTCAAGAAGTATGACCTAGAAAATTCTAAAACCAAAGATACTCCAATCACTAAAGAAGATAAGAATAAATCTGAAGAAACCAAAGAAATGAATACTTAGAATACAGCGAAGCGGTTAGGAGCTACGCTTCATGTAACACAAGGCCAGACGTTAGTTTCGCTGTGGCCTATGAAAGCAGGCCTGTAAACGATCCTAATCCCAAAGATATAGAGAACGTTAAGAGAACTATAAGATACCTCAAGAAGACAACAAAATGGTATTCAATATTCAATGAAGAAAAAAGATGATCTACTTCATTTACATGCATACTGCGATGCAGATTTTGCTGGAGATGTGAAAGACAAGAAAAGTACATCTGGTTTTGTCATGATGGTATGGAAGTGGACCAATTGAATGGAGGTCCAGAAAACAGTTGCAAGATCATCCTCCAAACCAGAATATGTTGCAGCAGCACAATGTTGTGCTGAAATGATGTTTCTAAAAATCCTAAAGTAAGGCAGCCAGCACTTTTGGAGAAGTTTTATACTACTACTGTAACAGGGGTAAAACAAATGAGTTTTCATATTTCAAATCTTGCATTCATGTATAATAATCATGTCATAATGAAATATTCTTATAGGTTATGTTACAAAAGATGAAGCTCAGAAGAAGCGACTGCAAAAATGTCAAGGTTCATGTAAAATGAACCACTCATGCACCAGTTAAATTAAAGTAACATGAGAAAACATTGAATGGCAGAAAACTCATTATGGTCATGATTTTGTGCAAAAACATACAGACATGTTTTTACCCTCTCTTTTTTAAATGTGCCGCGACGCAAAGATACATACATTTGGGAGTTGATAGATATACACAAGGAAGAGAACAGGTTCTAGTGCTGACCGCAGCACGTGAGTCCTAATATAAGTGCTAGACTGCAGGTTTAGTAGGCAAACGCCCGGAAACCGAAGGAACATAGGTGTTTTTAGTGGGTAGGCAATGTTGCATAGCAATAGTTAAATCCCACACAGGCTCGGTTAACAACCAGTATCGCTTTCGAAGTTTTCACCTCGATTTAGAAAAAAGGTTGGCTTGGCTTACAGTTTCAACCAATTATGTATGCAGACGACACTAATTTAATTTTTTCCTGTGTTTATGTTCGAATTTTATCTCAATACTGTATTCAGGCATTGAATATTTTTGATGGTTGGTGTGCCTCAAATGGTTTAGTGTTGAATGAGAAGAAAACTGAGTGTAAGAACTCACTCATAGTAGGTCAAGTAGCAGTATTCCTAATGACTTTGAATTTAAAGGATCGCTTATTGAGATAAACGATAGATAATGTAAAATTTTTGGACATTCACGTACTCATTTGAAGTGGAGCGCGCATGTGGTGAAGCGAATACAGAATATTTAAGAAGAAGTATGAATTATTATTAAGTTTTGAACCTTATTCATTTATTTATTTATTTAGTTTGAGGTTGTGTTGCACTGCGACCTTATGGTCTATTGTATCCCCCGTCAGGGCTGTTTTCTGTACTACGCCATCTACCTACAGCTCGCCTTCTAGTTCCCGAGTATTAATAAACTTCAATATCTGGGAAGGCTCCAAGGAGGTTATGTCCTCACTCCTACAAGTTTCTTGACCAAAGCATTTCTTTCGTTGGCTTGCAATGGCGAGGCATTCTGTAGCCAGGTGAATAGGAGTTTCCTCCTCCTCCCCACAGAATCTACACTCATCAGTTACTGATAAACCTATTGTCATCAGATGCTTCCTGAGGCGACACTGTCCTGTAAGGAAGCCAGTGAGGAGGTGTAGTTTATTCTTAGTGAGATCCAGATATTCTTTGGATCTTGCAATTTTTATGTTCCAAAGGAACTTTTTGGAGTGATCCATCCCTGGATGATTCCGCCAGAGTATTTCTCTTTCGGTTTCCCCCTTCTCCCGAAACTCTCTCTTATAGGTGTATTTTCCTCTCATTTCCCTTGATTCCCGAGTGACCGGGAACCCAGACTAAAGAGACACTATTATTCTTACCAATTTCATTGAGTTTCCTTTGGCACTCCCATATCAACTTTGAATCGATTCCCTTCCCATTCTTCCTTTTTATTTAGCATCGTAATGAAGTTCTTCTCAATGCTTACTTTCTTTGCCGTTACATCACTAGGGAGGTTCGCTGATGAGATGAAATTGGTCAGAGAGGACCAGACTCTCTGAATTTTAATCTTCTCACCACCTGTGCCCCCCTTAGATATTTTAAGAATGACCTCATGGGCTAACCTGTCGATCACTAGATGTAGAGATGTGAGATCTGTAATGATCTGTAACTAGGGCACTTGAGAGCCCTAGTTGGGCACGTGCTCATAGCTTCCGTGATACACACACAGGCCAGCCTTCGCACTTTTTCGAGCATTTTCCTTGTACTTGTCTGACCTGCTTTGGCATGCCTCAATATTACGAGTTTTCGATCGGGACTACCAGTTCACCTCAAATGATTCTCTGACCGCGCGCACTCCGCCCTTTATCTCGAAAACAGTAGAGAATTCAATTCTCTACAATATTGATAATAAATACAAATAGCGTAAAACCCATACAAAACGAGATATTTGCAGAAAATATAATGTGACCTTTGGCCCCTGAATTTAACACTTGCGACCATCCAATTATATGTGACTTTTGAGAACCGTTTAAGGATGCCAAAATACAAGTTTTTACGTGGTAATATACTGGGTATGTCGATTTTCCGAAGTAAACCCCCTATAATGACTGAGCTATGAGTAAATAGAAAATAATAAATAATTATTTTCTATTCTCTGCTCGGTACTCCATTATGAAGCTGATTTGAGGGAAGAAAGTATTACTTGTCTCCCTAAGGAGGTAAGTAGTTAGTCCCTCCCTAGTGAAGTAATGTATTCACTTTGTGTGTGTTTGACAGATTTATACGGCATTTAAGTTTTCTCAATTTGGTAGAACTAAAGTGAAAAAACCCCGTGAGCAGCAGAGCTCCAACACTTACGTCATATTTTTCGAGAAGTGCACCGCGTATTGATGCCGAAGCAGGTTGAGATACGATTCGAACGGAATAAATTATAGTTATATATCAAAGCATCGCATACACATACCGCTTAATCTCTAAGACTACTCGTTTTAGCGAGCAAACGGAATAATGCCCCCTGAAGAACCTCTTGTCGACCGTTTTCTGATGAAAAATTGTAGATCATAAATAGGCTCTTGCACTATTTTTAACTAAGTTTAATGATAAACCGAGTTTAATTGACCCCTTTTTTAGAATTAAGGAGCTTCTCTGGTGCAGATAGAAGTAGTGGATTGGTTCCAATACATTATCGATTAGCTTCCAACCCCATTCTGATTACCAAGCCATACTTGAACCTGATAATATACTCGATAAAAATGTTACTAAGCATAAGCCAAGATTGGAGGAAGACAAGCTGATTGCACACGTTTTTTATTACGAGTAAGTTTTGCAAAAGATAAGTAAAGTAAATTTTCTATGCAAGTAACATTTTTGGAGCACTAAATACTGAAAGAAGAAAGCGAATTTCGTGGGTAATTATAGTTTCTGTAGTAGAGTTGATATCTTCAAAAAACTTTAGCAGATTTAACTAAATCTTGTTTTTCAAATAATTTAAAACCTGTTTTTTAGCACTCCGGAGCATTGCTGAGGTTGTATCATAGCCAGTCATAGCATTTAAAAATATAATGTGATTTTCAAATTTAGGATAACTACCCGATGAACTCGAATTTGAATGTATTTGCGATGGTTGTTGAGGCTTGCCTAGTTTTAAAAAATAAATGATTTTTTCAATTGGAATTCCAATGGTAATCAATACCAACAGATGGATGTCTTCACCAACAACAACAATACTAGTGTTCTTTCGATGGAACTTATGTGATTGAAGTGAAAGTGATTTTGCAATCAGAACACATTCATTCACTGAATTCCCGAAAGAATGCGCTCATTTTCATCATATCTGTGTATAAATTCAAAATATATATCAACTTCAAATTTTGAGGTAAACTTTGCCAATGTAATCTAACTGATGTAAGTAATCACTTTTGAGTTGTGGAGGGGGGTGCTGATTGAAAACCGAACTAGTAGACCAAAATATTAGCAGTTACCACATGTTTTCACTACCAGTCACGTATATAATTGAGCAGCAAAAAGATGTTGCTCAAAGCAGACTAATAGTTTTACTTATATTATGTGTCTAATGATGTACATAGGCAGCGTAGTCACAAAGGATTGCATTTCAACATGGACTCAATCCACTGTCCAAATTTAAGTCCTTCAACTAAATCTACAGCCGTAGAGTTCAGCAAATTTATTTTATTTATTCTGAATTTGAAGAGGACAATGCACCTTTAAAAAAACTACTGAATACAACAAATATCTATGTAAAATTAGCGGCGGTTGGAGAAACTTAGGTAAACAAATTTTGATAGTTTCGTTCTGATCGAGAACAATCCCATATTACCCACACACCAAATTTCCGCTCATTTGGTTTGATGGGATCCATTGGAGATGCGAATATATACCGGAAAAAATATAAATTTCAAAAATCGTTGTCTAGAACGTCTAGAAAAAACTACTTTCGTACCTGACTTTCGATACGCTGCAATAGTCTATTATTTTCGGGGAAAATGAAGGTTGACTCTAAATACTTATACCGCTTATACGAATTCGCGAATGTGTATATTTGTTCAAGTAAACAATTTATACATAAAGAAATAACGATAAAATTACATTTACTAATTAATTTAATAATCACATTTTAATTTCTGAAAATAATACACAAAAGAATTTACAATAAACTTGAAGAAGGTATTGACGTCACCCAGTTTGGATTTAGAAATGGTTTGGGCACACGTGAAGCACGATTGGAGTCAATGTACTGTTACAAAGATGTATGCATATGAAAATGGAAGTACACGTTTGCTTTATAGATTACGAAAAAGCTTTAGATAAAGTCCGACATGAACAATTTATAGCCCTGCTAAAAACAAAAAACATTGACACAGGAGATAGACGTATCATTGAAAACCTATACTGAAACCAAACTGCTATAGTCAGAGAGGATAGTGATAACACGGAATACATAAACATCCAAAGAGGAGTGAAACAAGAGTGCATTCTATCACCAATGCTATTTAACCTATACTCTGAAGCAATATTCCAAGAAGCAATACCTAAGAGGGAAAAGCTGGATTGGTGGTTAGCGGGCGACCGATTACAGAGTGGATAGTGATTACACGGAATACATAATCATCAAAAGAGGCGTGAGACAAGGGTGCATACTATCACCAATGCTATTTAACCTATACTCTGAAGCAATATTCCAAGAAGCAATACCTGAAAAGGAAAAAGCTGGATTGGTGGTTAACGGGCGACCGATTAACAAAATTAGGTATGCAGATGACACACTGATAGTAGCAGATAACATAGTAGATTTACAAAGAATGGTGGAAAGAACAAATAATATTAGTCTGAAATACGGATTAAAAATGAACCTGAAGAAAACCAAATACATATGTTAATTTCAAAGATAGTAACACCTAATGTCGACCTAATCATGAAAAACACTCGTATTGAAAAGATAAAGAAGTACAAATATCTAGGTACTTGGATAACAAACAGTAATGACCAAGAAACTGAAATTAAAGCAGAATAGAAACAGTCAGAACTTCCATTCTTAAGATGAGAGACCTCTTCTGCAATCGCGATCTAAGGCTGGAACTACGAACTAGAATGGCGAGATGCTACATATTTTCCATATTAATGTATGGCATGGAAGCATGGACATTAAATCAATAACCCACCAACAAACTCCAGACTTTTGAAAGAATCCTAAAAATATCATGGATGGTTAAAATTACAAATGTCGAGGTGTAAGAAGGATGGGAAAATATCTGGAAGTCATCCATACCATCAAATCTAGGAAACTGACTATTAAGGACACTATACAAAAGAAAAACACCCCGCCAGAACGGCTAATATCGGTACTACTCTCTCGGCCATTAGCGGTTTGTTTACATTGATTGGTAATGGTATTTACGATCATTTCATTTTGAGTTTTCCAACATTAAGCTTCATTATTTGTGTTTTTTGGACTTCGTATTTTCCAGTGGTTTATTGTGTTTCGATTGAGGACAATATTATCTCTGTTCAACTGTAGATAACCTACCTACCTACCTCAAGAATCAAAAATAAAATAAAGGAGAGGACGAATACATTAATTAGTTAGAGGAACTATGTATACATCATGAAAAGACTGTATGATAGAACACCTATTTATTTAAAAAGTAAGAAAACTTTCAAGTTTCAAGAAAACATAGCTGACATGGCTACTTTCCTTACCAACTGAAGAGGTTTGAGTATATTGGACAAAACTAAGTACTTACCAGGAAAACTGAAAGAAACAACATGAAATAAAAGAATAATTAACATGAATACTCTGCTTGAATGATTTTAACGTAATGAGTTATTATATTTGGTTTTTTTTATGGAATTTCTGTTTTCCTGGTTATATAATTGAATATTTTCGTTTTTACCTAGCTATAGAGTCAAGTTTCATTTCATATTCTTGATGTTATGATAAACTGCTATTTTGGTTGTGCAAATAAACATTATTTATTATTTTTGTTTTAATAGTACCTATCTCTAGTTGTTACATGAAAGAAAATACGATTATCTAGAATCTCTGGATGATGGCCCACAGGTTCAGATTCGGATAAAAGTGGAAGTTTTTTCGTGGGTACAGCATTGGACTTCAAAAACCATACGTTTTCGGTTAGCCCATAAACTTACTACAGGGAAAATGAGTATTCTCAGTAAACTGTAAAGAACAAACTATCATATGTTAACACTTTTTTTCAATCTTCAAGTTATGAATCCACACCTTTCTTCTGTCTGTTGGATACAAAACGGAACGGCTAATATCGGTACTAGAGCATGGGCGATTAGCTGTTTGTTTACATTGATTGGTAATGGTATTTACGCTCATTTCATTTTGAGTTTTCGAACGTTTAGCTTCGTAATTTGTGTTTCTTTAGACTTCGTATTTTCTAGTGGTTTATTGTGTTTCGATTGAGGACAATATTATCTCTGTTCAACAGTAGATAACCTACCTACATCAAGTTGAAATTTACACTGAGTTTTTATCATTGAACATGAAAATCAATAATAAAATAAAGTAGAGGACGAATAAATTAATTGGTTGAAGGAACTATGTATATCTCATGAAAAGGCTGTATGATAGACCACCTATTTATTTAAAAAATAAAAAAACTTTCAAAAGTTACAAGAAAACATCTCTGACATGTCTACTTTCATTACGAACTGAAGAATTTTTGAGTATAATGGACAAAACTAAGTACTTACCAGCAAACCTGAAAGAAACAACATGAAATAGAAGAAGAATTAATATGAATACTCTGCTTGAATGGTTTGAACGTACTGAGTTATTATATTTTTTGAATTTTCCTGACTTATAACAGCTATCCTAAAAGTACGGTGGACTTCTGAGAGTCTGGTTTTTTTGATAGAATCTCTGTTTTCCTGATTATATAATTGAATATTTTAGTTTTACCTTGTTAGAGGCCAATGAAATAATATTTAGTTACTGTTTTATGGTTATGGTTTAGGTTGGTAGTTATGTTTGTCAAGAATATCCCTAGTTTATAGAATGTACTTTTGCAACTAGTGTTAAGACCATGTGATTTATGTAGTTATAGTTTTTCACAAAGACCTTTGGTATTTCATTGAATTAATAAAATTACTGATCCAGTTGTAATGTTTTGTTACCCAATACTTAACCTTTAACATACCTTAACATACCTTAACTTACTTACTTTAACATATAGAGTCAAGATTTATTTCATATTCTTGATGTTATGATAAACTGTTATTTTGGTTGTGCAAATAAACATAATTTGTTATTATTATATCAATAGTATCTCTGGTTGTTACATGAAAGAAAATACAATAATCTAGAATCTCTGGATGATGGCCCAGGTTCAGATTCCGATAAAAGTGGAACATTTTTCGTTGGAATACCATTGGACTTCAAAAACTCTACGTTTTCGGTTAGCTGAAAATTGCACATCATTAGTTGGTATAATTCTATATGGAAAAATCCACAAACTTACTGCAGGGAAAATAATTATTCTCAGTAAACTGTAAAGAACAACTCTCTTATGTTCAGACATTTTTTTTCAATCTTCAAGTTATGAATCCACACCTTTCTTCTATCCATCATTTCCTTGTTTCCCAACTTTGTTTGGAATGCAACTTTGAATTGTCCAGCTTTCGGAAAGGTATGTAAGCTATATTCGGGTTTTTTGTTGCCAAAGATGAACAATAGAATACACAACATTAGTGATTCATCTCTTCTGAATGTTTATAAACGATCCAAAATACAATTAAAACTCAACAACTTCTCATATAAAATACACGTAAACAGATGTAAACAAAGCAATCTATGGCCCATGCTCTAGTAATATTCGACACCGGTAGGGGGCGTATCGCTAATTATGTTTTCCCATTCCCAATAGGATACACAACCATAGTGATTCATCTCTTCTGAACGTTTGTAAATGATCCAAAATACAATTAAAACTCAACAATTTCTCATATAAAATACACGTAAACAGATGTAAACAAAGCAATCTATCGCCCATGCTCTAGTAATATTCGACACCGGTTGGGGGCGTATCGCTTATTATATTTTCCCAATAGTGATTCTTCTCTTCTAAACGATTATAATAGATCCCAAACAAAATTAAACACAACTACCTACATCTCATAATTCTCATACAAAACACACGTAAACTGATGTATGTAAACAGAGCAATCTATGGCACATACATTAGTAATATTCGACAACGGTAGGGGGCGTACTGCTTATCAACGTTCGCCAATAGATGTCCTGATTGAGAAAATGAAATTATTTTTAATACAAAAATCAATTTTTTTTTAAATCGGGTGTTCAAAATTATAAATCGGGAATCGGGATAAATAGTACGATAGCGGGAGAGGTGGCAACGCTAGAGAAAATACCACTAAAAATATATAGTCCTGGAGCCATATAAAAATTTGGTCTATTATTTCCTCCCGCCTCCCGAACGATCGTGCACGTCAGCTGTGGTTGCGTGGGTGCGATTAGCGGCAAAATTCCAATATAATTTTTCGATTTATTCTAAAATGTCTAAACAAAATGTCAAAGAACGAATAGAGTAATGAAAACACCAGCGCACAAAACAAAATAATTGCGTATGTTGGTTGAGAATACTAGATTTTCATTGAGAGACTCGAAAAGTACCTACTGAATTGATTAGGATTCTACTGCTTTGTAGCCAGATCATCGGTACAACTTAAGACCCATAGATATATACTATATATATATATATATATATATATATATATATATATATATATATATATATATATATATATATATATATATATATATATATATATTATATATATATATATATATATATAATATATATATATATATATATATATATATATATATATATATATATATATATATATATATATATATATATATATATATATATATATATATATAATATATATATACTATATATATATATATATATATATATATATATATATATATATATATATATATATATATATATATATATATATATATATATATATATATATATATATATATATATATATCTATATATATATATATATATATATATATATATATATATATATATATATATACAGGGTTATTCACGTTATTCGACACGAAGAGTTATGGCTAAAGTATTTGTTTTTATAAAAGTTTTTTTTTTAGGATGGATAGGGACCTATTAGAACTACATTTAAAAAATATTTTCATGTTATACAGGGTGTGCCAAAAACACGAAAAGTATCAAAGTTGGTATTTTTTAAATAGAATATCCTGTATGTTATTTCATTTTTGGATTTTACAGTGAAAACAAATGCCAGTTTGATTAAGGTTTAATTCACCTAAACCTTATGGTATCAGTTTTAACGCGTTCATTTTTCAATATCTTAAATGTTATGTACTAGTTCAAATTATGAAGGAGAAACAATTATGGATATGAAACAAGCAATATTTTATATCAAGCGTTCAAAATTGCGACCATCAGACTCTATTTATTATTATTTATCGTATGGTGATCTACATATTCACTCTTAAATACAGGTAACGTATCAGATTCTAAAAACAACTTTTTATAAAACTTTAAGCAACATTTGAGAACATACGCGGGCTTACATTTAGAAAAGCTTCTCTGAAACGCTGTTTCATATTGTCTGGTGTTGTTAGAGGTGTG
The DNA here is from genome assembly GCA_030704885.1 of Cynegetis impunctata. Lineage (NCBI taxonomy): Eukaryota > Metazoa > Arthropoda > Insecta > Coleoptera > Coccinellidae > Cynegetis > Cynegetis impunctata. Next base: position 222,264 of record JARQZK010005175.1, read on the forward strand.
TATTATACCGCACTTGTGAAATATTGACTTACTTATACTTGGTGTGTAAAAATAAAGGTAAAATTATTGCAATCTTTAAACGGCACTTACTTGTTTAACTTAAATGGATCGCCCGTATTTGATGTCACCAACAGATGTGAAATTTAATTGTCTATCGAATACCTGAATACATTCCCATCGATAACTCTCACGTTTTTACATAAAATGAGCATTTTCATTTTGCAAAATAATTTATTATTTACCAAGTCGCCCATGAAAACAGCGTATCAGTTGTTGATGCAGGTTTTATTAAAAGGATACGTTTGAGTTTAGAGCATTATTATCTCTATGGTTTATTATCTCTATGGTTTAAAGTCTGGTGGTCGCCATTTTGAACGCTTGATATAAAATATTGCTTGTTTCATAACATATCCATAATTTTTGTTTCCTTCATAATTTGAACTAGTACATAAAATTTCAGATATTGAAAGATAAACGCATATATTATTATGATCTTGATGTTTATTTCAATCAATTCTGGTTTCTCAAAATGCCATAGGCGACTTGATGAATGATAAATTTCTTAAAATCAGTTTTTAAGATGAAAATGTGCATTTTATTTGAAAACGTGAAGAGATATCGATTGGAATTTATTTAGGTATTCGATAGAAAATTAAATTCTACATCTGTTGGTGATATAAAATACGGGGTGTCCCATTTAAGTTACACAAGTTAGTGCCGTTTGAAGATTGCAATTATTTCACCTTTATTTTTACTCACCAAGTCTGAGTTAGTCAATATTTCATGAGTGCGACATTAAGTTTGATCCAGTAGGCCTTATCATTAATTTGGTTAAAAATAAGAAAACACCAGTTGAGAGTTTAAGCGTTAAAACTGATACCACATTTTCACAAAATACGAGACATTTCAAAAATCATAAGGTTTAGGTGAATTAAACCTTAGTGAAACTGGCATTTGTTTTCATCGTAAAATCCAAAAATGAAATAATATACAGGGTATTCCATTTAAAAAATACCAACTTTGATACTTTTCGTGTTTTTGGCACACCCTGTAGCTACAACATGAAAATATTTTTAAAATTTAGTTCTAATAGGTCCCTATCCATTCTAATAAAAAACTTTTATAAAATCAAATACTTTATATATATATATATATATATATATATATATATATATATATATATATATATATATATATATATATATATATATACATGATTGAATAAATATTTTTTTCTTCATGCGTGGGAGGCTACCACCGCTCATTCCACACACTAATTATCGCTTGAGAGGAACTTGGACATGTAGATCTGTTACTGGCTCCCCGACTAATAAGTAATAATACACAACTCGGGAGGCAAGTGTTCTTATCCAGTCTCGGACTATTTTATTTGCCCTCGCTACCCTTCGGACTTAAACTTCGTCCTCGACTGGTAAGGATCACTTGTCTTGCCTCCTTTGTAGTGTAAATAACTATTTCATTTTCTCTTCTTAGTTTAAGTTAGTGTCAAAACTTATTGCTTCTGCATACAGTGACCTACTATGCTGTCCATAATTACTTCATTTGTTGTCAATAAATTAAGTTAGTTTGGAAGAACGGTGAGGAAGCGATAATCATATTCGGCTCTTTCAACCTCAAATAATTAAGAATCCGAAATATTATCAAAATCAATTAACTCTGGACGTAACTACATAATTACCATGTTTTTACTTCGTTTCTAACTAAAATGTATTCACATCGAAGTAACGACCTCAGATATTAAAGCAAAACTGTCTTGGTTTAGTATTCAGTGCAATACTGCTCTACAGGATTATATAGTACATTATTTCTTCCCTATTGTTAATCTGTGGATTTCTACTTGTTTAATACAGCTGCTATTGGTGTAGGGATACATAATTAAAAATTATGTAGTTTGAAAAATTTATTAATTCTTGGAAATTAATATACAATAGTAACAATTTATATTCAAGTGAAAAATAATAAAATTTCCGCAAGCAATCCACCCAATTTATTTGTATATTCATTTGCTTTCACAACCGTTTTTCTATACAAACATTCCACTTTTAGCCTAATCACGAAAATCATATAATATTGGAAGGTAATCAGAATTCAATAGAAAATTGCACTCATTTACTTGCGAGGTCGTCCACTGGTCTTCTTTCCAACTAACACCTGCTTATCCTTTGTTTTGCTGCTGAGTAGTGGATGAACTTCTGAAAAAAGAAGTACCATTGAGGTAAAGTGTTGTATGTTTGAATAACATCAAATAATGAAAAAATGCTGAAAGCTTATATATATAATAACACTGATGATAGAGCAGAAAATCTATATCCTCTGAAAGAAGTATCCATTTGTGTTGATCTAATGTGACCAAGTAAACTTGATGAAATTTCAAATTGAAGAACTGAACTTCAATTTTAATTATCTTATCAATTGTGTGTATGATTAAAGCATAAATTGAGAAACCTTATTGACCTAACCTCCATCACTGGTATTTTCCAAAGGAATATCATACGATTTGTATTTCTTCTTTTTTGGAGGAGGGGGTCCAATACTTTGATTCAACGGCGTCATGTTCACTTCAGTTGGTGTCCACGCATCTTCAGGATCTTCAATCTAGTAATGGAAGAGAAGAAGAAAAAAAAATATATATATATATATACACTTATATAAGTACAATATTTAGGTATTTAAAATTTATACTAATATCAACAGCAATAAAGTATGCAATCCTTCAGTTGACTTTCAGACATTTTCTATTCGATACACATTTAAAGAATATGCAGAAGATGAAGCATCAATATTTATGTCAAAAGTAGTATTTAGAGTGTGTGAAGTATCACGGAACTACATATCAATCAAGAACTTCACTTAGAAAGTTATTTAGCATAACGTCAATTCGTGGTTAATTTTTGAAATTGTAGCATTTAATTTACATCATATTTTGCAGCTTTTATAAAAAAATTAGTTATGAATGTCTCCAATGCTCAACTATATTTTACTCATTTTTCTTTCAGTTTTGTAGTACCTGTGAATAACACACACATGATGGTTATGAATTTAGATTTTAAATAAGGAAACATATAGGTTATAAAAACTAAGGTAGTCAGTATTACCTCAGGTGCAATTGGAAGAAATTGAAGACAATCAGAGTTTTCATTTTCTTCATCAGAACTGCAGAAGGCAGCTACTGGTTCTACAGAACAGACATCTACCTAAAAATCAAGACATTTTAAAACTTGATTCAAAATTAAAGCCATTTAAGTAACCTCTAAATCCGTATCTTCTTTGTAGTCACCACCACTAGCTACAGATTTATCTTCATCTTCCAAATCAAATTCGCTTTCTCTTTCATCATACTCTACATTTTCATCTAGTTCCTTAAAATCTGGGGCAAATGCAGACCAGTTTTCTACTTGATTCTGAGCCCATACACTGACCACACCTGAAAATGTTTACACTATGTTTATCAATAATTCCAGAACCACTATACACAAATTACAATGTGAATATGGATTTATTTTGTTTTTATGAATGTACCTGAAGATATACTGACAATAATAGGTCTTACAGGATGCCAAGCCACATCTAACAGTAATTCGCCTTTAGTACCATGTAAAATTTTCACCAAATTGCCAATAGATTTTTCCCAAATATATAGAGCATGTTGTCTTGCCGACCCTGCACAAATATACTCTCCATCACCAGAAAAACCACATTTTTTCCACATGGTCCTAAAAGTTTCCAATCATAGAATAATTTTTCCTTCTTCAATTTCATATAATTACATATCAAAAATAACTTGAATTGATTGATTTACTCAAAATGTTCACCAAATTTTTGATTTTATTTATGGTAGACTTATTTCATATAGTAGAACAAAAGCTATTTTTAAGAAGTTGAATAGTATTCTTGAAGGGTTGTTTATACTAAAGCCCATCCATAAATTTCATCACACGTTAAAGGGTTGGAAGGGTTCATCAAAGCATAAATCTAAGCTTTAACTTCAACTCTAAAGAAACATATTATCTACTCTACCTATATCATTATAAGGTCCGCATTTGTCTGTATCACCTTTTGGCAATGGTGGTCGCGTGAGTTCACGCTCTTTTTACCTTGTCAGCAGTCCAAAAATTGTTAAATTCGCATGACGTAATTTATGGATGGCTGATCATACAAAAATTCTGGGAATTGGGGGTGGGATGTGTCTATTCGAACTTCACATAGTTTTCTAGTCATACAAATTAAAATTGATACAATGATTTACCAACAATGTTATTGAAATAATATTTCTCCCCATTCCTTTGTAACCCAAAGAATACTAGACCCACAATGAAAAGCAGATTAAACTACCAAGCTACTTGGCAGTGAAATAATATAAAGCTCAGAAAATTTATAAAAGATCTTCACTTTCTGATATCATAAAATACATGAACATTGAAAAAATATATTTTGAATTAAAGAATAAAGAACCCAGCTTACTTTAAGTGTCTATTTACTGTCAAAATTTTGAAATATTTGAACAATTACACATTTACACCTCTACCAAATTCACTGAGATTGATTTACTTACTTATTTACTAAATCTTGTAATTTTTGAATCGGTTCTGGATCGCCATCGGTTCCACATGCCAAAACTTCTTTACTGTCATAAACTCGAATTACCCTATCAGCAGTGTTGATAAGAAAGCAGCTGAAATACGAAGAGTAAATAGATAGCACCAGACTAATTTTTCAATTGCAACTCACTCTCCTCTTCTAGCAAACTCAATACTTTTTACAGCTGCTGCACTGGAGGTCCCTAACACAATTTTGAAGCTTGCCTTGACTTCCAAAGTTCTAGAATCCAAAACTAACACTTTCCCTTTAGAGTTTCCTGTGTAAACATAATCTCCTCTTCTATTGAACGATGCAGATATATTCAAATCTCCCTTTAACAATTAATATTTGTTTATTTAAACTTCTATATTGTATCTCCGAAACTACTCATCTGATTTCCTGAGTTATTTTACCAATATTTACAATGGACCTTCAGGGTGACATAGGCTATATATTATTCCGTTAAAATAGTAGTGCTTTTCATGGTGACCAATTTTGAAAGTAACGTTGACGAAATAGTTTTTACTAACGCTGTCTTAACGTTATTTTTATAGAAAAGTTGTATAACTCAAAGAGATCTATAAAAAAGTCCGCGACGATTTATATCCATTTGTTGACGTAAATACACAACAAACATATATATATATATATATATATATATATATATATATATATATATATATATATATATATATATATATATATCTACTTCTTACATCTTCATCAATAGGTATGACTTGATGGCCCCCATTTGTGTGTACCAGTACTGCTGCATGTCTCATTGGGCAAACAAGTAATCGATCCATGCTTCTTGGTTCAAACTGGACTTTCAATACAGGACAGGGAAATCTGTATTTTTGCTCACATTCTCCAGACAATATGTCCCATATACAGACCGTATCATCAGTTGATGCTGACGCTATCTTTCTTCCATTTCTTGACCAACTTATGCTGCATACAGGATGAACATGGGCAGATATAATTTTAGCAATACCTGTGAAAATAAATTTTTTGTGTAAAATCAGCACTTAAAAAATCTTCCCTTCTCTTTACCTCTTGTCAAAAAGTCCCATATGACTATACGACCATCATTACATCCTACTGCTAATAGGGTACCTCTTTTATTAAAAGCGCATGTAACAGCAATGGACAAGGAATCAAGAGTCCCATCAAATTCCTAGAAATGATAATAAATAATAACAAACTAAAATTTTGTTAATATATCTCACCTCTGGATAATTCTGACCAAAGGATTCTGAAAATGAAAATTCAGAATATTAGTATCAAATTCAAGCCACTTTAGTTGATAAATAGTACTTTGAAGTCAGGATAATAAAAATATTTAAATTATTTGAACTCGAAGGAAACATTTACACAATTTGTTTGTTCAATGTTATTTTCCTTCAGGTACCATAGTTACAAAAGGCCATTCTGTATTGAGTGAAATATCAAGGTTGACAACATTTATATTGGTTATTATTTAATATGTCTAGCACTGAATAACTTACTTAAGTTTCACCTAATCAGCTAAAAGACATAGTATAATGACCATGAATAAACAACTGGCATCTAAAATTCTGCTCTATATATAAATTACATTCTCTCTACCATAACATCGACAGAGCAGACATTTCTGTTACTGTTTTGTATAAATATTCTACATTAATAATTTTAAACCTAAACGAAAATGGACCATGAGATCTAGTTATAATTTGACTATTCTTGATATATCAACTCACCTAATAATTCGAGGTTCATACTTCTTAAAAAATTTTGTTTTTATTTTGACTAAGAAGTTAGAAATTGCAGATAGGTTATGTTTATAATGTTCTTTTCTTGTAGTAGAAAACCTCTACGCTAGGGGAGAAACTTCATGGGCTCAGCATTAAAACTATGCAGCCAAGCTCTGTATATTTGATAGATTTTCTAGACAAGGTTCTGGATCTTCAGATGTCTAGTTGTTCATAACTTCATAAGCAAGTTACTAATGGCAATATACACCTAAAACAAAAGGAACCAGGCTTCGAACTTGCTGACATATTTTACCTTAAATGAAGCGTTAATTTTATGTATATTTTCAATTTACTGTGAAAGAGAAATGTTGTATATGAATAAGTAGGTAGAGTATTGGGACCACAGTTCTTTCGATCCAGAACGTATCATATCCATAGCCTCCAGATATCTCCTCTCAGTTGATCGTCGATATCATTATCATAACTGTACGCTGTACGAGTAGGGTTGCCATCCGTCCGGGATTCCCCGGATTTGTCCTAGTTTAGGGGGCGTCCGGGGGTCGTCCGGACGGGGCTTTCAAAATATATCCGGTTAAAACCCGGACAAATTTTGTGTCAGGGGAATCCCGATTTATTGAAAGATGAGCAATATATTAAAACAAATCTTAGTTAAAATTTAATTTATAATCGTAAGCCACCTACAAGCTAAATCCAGAGAGAAACTTGCTAAATACACAGAGGGATTCTCCTCTGACCGAAATAAAGTATAATTTTGAAGATTTAAGTTGCTCCCATCACTTTTAAAAATGAAAAGAAAGACGTTTTGGCAGAAATTGACAAGTCTGAAAAATATCAAGTTAAGTTAAATTAGTAAAAAGAACTGGATCTAGATAAAGTTAAAACTTTGTATATTTAGGTATACTGCAAACATCATCGCCTTAACTATATTGAATTTTTTTCGTACTTGCGAATCTTTTATGTACACGAATAAAACATTATTACAAAAATGAGAAGTTGTGATGAAATTGTAAGAACATAAAAGTAATTTGTATTTTCTATCAGGGAATTTCCGAATTCTATCACTATGTTAAGTTCATTGAATCATATTATGTTACAACATACACTTACTGAAAAATAAATTGTTTGCTCCGTAATTTTCAGGTCCAGGAAACTCTAATTTGGAAAAATCATACGAGTAATAAGTTTTGTATTGTGTTAAAGGACGCTTTATACAAAAATGGCGGCCATGAATGAAAAATATAATTCGCTTAATATTGAGTCCTTGAATGACTATAATTATAAAGCATGGAAATTCAGAATGGAAGTATTACTGGAGGAAAAAGATGTGAAAGAATTAATAATAGTAGAATACAAAACAGACGATTATACCGATACTAAAAAACGTGATGACTTAAGGAAGATGGACCAGAGATGTATACATTGTGCAATGTTAGGATGATACCCAGTTAGAGGTTATAAGAGACAAAGCAACGGCCTATCAAATGTAGAAAAGTCTACAGGAAAGATATGAGAAGAAATGTATTCCAGGACAGCTGATATAGAGAAGAAAATTATGTCTATGAAAATGGAAGATTTAGAAATATTTTTCAAAGAATATAGGTCTAGGTGCTGATATAAAAGATGAAGACATAGTTTGTAATTGGCTGTTAGCCATGCCGAAGAGTTTAGAAATAGTTATAACAGTTTTAGAAGATATGGATCCAGTAGTTTTGACAATAAGCTTAATCAAGTCAAAATTGAGAAGTGAAGTTGAAAAGAAGCAATCAGTAGCTGATACAAGAGGTTGGTTTTGGAAGTAGAGGAAGTTTTCGTCAAGCGCTTGAAAATGTAGTTGTACCTACTACGAAACTGCAGTCGCAAACAATTTAATAAAAATAGTGATGAACTGTTTCCCATTTATATTTAGAAATGTATTATAACAAAGTAACCAACAAATCCATCCAATATCTCATTGATTGGGCCGGTACTTAGTGGCTTCTACAGATATATACAACATACCAACTTTTACAATGTTAAATTTAATCTATTCGTAGGTAGAAAATAATTGGTACTGAGGACAGTGGAGAGTACACCTTCAACTGGAATGATTCAATACGTACCTAAATTTATTCTAGGTAGCTAACTTATTGAATCTTTCTACCTGTTGGTTTACCTACTCTCCTCAGTACCAATTATTTTCTACCTGCGAATAGATTAGATTTAGGTTTTTCCGTCCAATTTGTATTTCCCTTTCCTAGATTCAATAGATATTCTCATTGTAAAACTTAGTAGGTAGGTATGTTGTATACATCTGAAGAAGCCACTATGTTTGGGGAAACAAATGTTATATTTAACAAAATAGAGTGAAAATCAAAAACGAAAGTTTTATTTACAATAATAAGTATGTAATGCGTTTACATGTTCTTACTTGCAAGAAATGGACAACTCGTAAATGATAGCTAATTGGTAGCAAAAAAGTTACAAAGAATAATGGATAAGTACTAGTTTTTTATAATTACAATCAAAACAATTTAAGTTTGTGTTCTCTCAAGTCGCGAAAAATATAATTCATTTTTTGCAAACAATTAATTTATTCAATAATGTCGATTTAATTTTATTTAATTATATTTCACATTTTCGTTAAAATAAATGATCTAAAACGAAAAGCAGCTAGATTTTTTGAAGTTTTTTTGCGACCGTGTATTTTTTTTCAGTGGGCCGGTACCGGGTCGCGACCCGGCATTTGGCATACTCTGGTCTGTGTTAACACTGTTCCTTACGTTTCAACATGTGTATCTGTAGACCAAAAATTTGGATATTCCTGAATAATTTATTGGAAAGGGGCCGACAATATTTTTACTACCCTAGAAGGATAGTAAAAATAATCTGGTTTTACGTTAAAACATGCAAATGCCATTTGTGTACAATGGGTCGATCATGGAATGTTTCCTTTGAGAGGGAGGGCAATTTTTTTCATCTTATATTTCAAGTAATATGGGCGTTGAAAGTTTCAGAAAAAATCTTTTCACTAAAAATATATTTTCAAGTTTTAAAGAGATGTAGCATCACATCAATATGAAATTCATATTTATTTGGATCTTTATTGAATATAACAAAGTACTTTTCATAAACATCGATATTGGTAATGCTTCAAAGTCAAATGCATGGATGATATATTTTCCGTATCATTAAAATTAGTCAAATGAACTTGTCGACTTGTTTACATTTAAATTATAGTCAGTTCATTCATATTGATATTCTTATATTTAATAAAATTTTGTTCAGGGTAATGTGTATTTCTCAACAAAAGTTAAACTACTAACAATAATTTAATATCTAACTGTTCTCTAGTTACAAATTTTGTTCGAACTGTTCTCTCTTGTTTCTAATGCTCGTATGACACCTCTTTCTTATTTCCACCGTTACGGTAGCTTGTTATTTGTTGAAGCAGAAATATTTCTCTTTTTTGTTTGAACAAAATGTGATTTTAATATAGTTTATTTCCACAAAAATTGAACTATTGATAACAATTTAATACCTACCTGTTTTCTTGTTGCACATGTTGTTCGAAAAAAAAATATTTCTGCTTCCACAAAAATATTCGTATTCGAACAAAAAAATGATGACTCATGTGCCGCCGAACACCCTGTGGATATATACAGGGCCGGATTTACGAATTTGCCGCCCATGGGCCTGAAGCATTTCGCTGCCCCCACCTCCCAAACGCGACAATTTTCCAGACCCAAAATAATAGTATTTGAACAACAATATCTTAAAAATAAATTTATATAACATCATAATATGTCATAGCTTCATATAACCTCAGTTACTATGATCTAGGAATAATGCCTTTTAGTACTTTGTTATGTGGAATATTTGCTGAGAATCTATGATATCCTTTTATA
>JARQZK010005175.1:237500-239679 GCA_030704885.1 Cynegetis impunctata
AAGTGTATCCTCTGATCTGGCTGAAGGAGTTAATCACAAACTCAAGCTGCCCGCCTCCCTGACACATACTTCAGGGAGGAATGAAACACGTGTGTTTCCTTTTTTTCCTTTTTCCAGTGTAACATGTGTAGGTACGCCTCTTTCACACTAACTCGCCGTTATTTTTGCTATAAGGGAGTGGGAGCGATAGAAGCTGAGGTCATTCAAACAATATCTCCGTCCAAGAGCGTTAGATCGTATGCTGTGGTGTACTTCCGGTATTTTTAGATTACAAACATTTTCGAAATTTAATCTACATTGATCTTGTACTTGTGGTATATTTTGATAATTAAGATGTGTGCATTGGTAAAATTCAAAGAGAAGATCGATGAAGGAAAATCACAAAACCTCGTACAAAAAAAGGAGAACAGTGAAAAAATATCAATAAGGATCAAAGGCGCTTGGTATGAAATAAAAAATATCACTCACTCCAACGAAGATAATTGGAAAATTTGGAAATCAATATGAGCCCTGGTCTTCCATTTCTGAGGTTGACAAAATTTGGTAAGCGTTAATTTTTTGGATTATATGTAGTTCCGATTCTTTAATGCATAGAGTGTATACCTACCCATTCGTGCAAATCAAGGGTTGGTAGATAATGAACAAATGATTAATATATTATCATTATTTCAACTGTTTAAACATTGTTGGATAAAGAGTAAAAAATTGAATTGCATGGAAAATAATTTATGTACCTATTCTGTATTCAATACTTTTCCTATCACAAAGTAAAATATACTACTAGTTTGTTATTCATAAACTTATGCTGGTTTTATGAAGTAAACAACAGTTCAATTTTTGTTGGTAAGTAAAATTCTTTTCCGCTGAAATGCCAACTTTAAGTTTCACTCATTTACTACAATTGCCAGAGAGTATTAAATGTATTGTATTTGAAATTTGACCACTGTTTAGTATTCAATTATTTGAGTGTGTACAGGGTGTGCAAATTTTGATGTTTGTATGGGGTATCTCGGTAACTATAGGAGACACAAAAAATGGAGGTCCTATTCTCGATCTCTTTTTTGGGACAAAATCACTGGCGAAAACCAAAATTTGCTATCGTCTTTTGTTTTCGAGTTATAAACTAAAGTTTGACTTTTAGACAAGTGTGAATATCATGGTTGTTTGTGAAGTAACGATATAATAGATTAAAAGAAAATCTTATTAATTGCGAATCATTTAACCAGCCAAGGCCATTTTTTCATATCTCCTATAGTTACCAAAATACCCCATACAAACATCGAAATTTGCCCACCCTTTAGGTACCTGTGAAGTATGTCCATGAAATAAGTTTGAACACTTAGCTGTTCATCTCCCAGGGCTGGTCAGAATTTTATTGTTATTGCAAAAATATAAAATCAATGATTATTTCAACAAGATAATAAATCTTTAGAATTTAAAACATCTGGCTTTTTCAAATTTGATGAAAAATGTTAAAATCTAGCTTGCTTCAAATTAATATAAATCATTTCAATATATTTAAAGTGATTCTAAAAATTATAGTACAGGGTGGGCTAATTTCAATGGGAGTTTGTATACTTTTAGCATAGATAGGGATTTTGGCTTATTTAGGGCTACAAAAGTCGAATATGAACTCAGATTTTGCCGCTTTCTCACTTGTTTTTCAAAGAATTAAGCTAACGTGACCTATTTTAAATTGAAAAAAAAGTTTTTTTTCATATTTGATCTATTATATATATATATATATATATACATACATATATACATATATACGTATATATATATATATATATATATATATATATATATATATATATATATAATATATATATATATATATATATATATAATATATATATATATATATATATATATATATATATATATATATATATATACACTGCCCGCAAATTTAAAGCATAGCTTGAATATTCCCTAAATTTTGACTTTGAATAATTTTTTCACCAAATTGTAGCTCCGTTCTTTGAGAAGATTCAGTAGTTATAAGATAATCAAAAGAGTGAAGAGTGAAATAAACTTTTTGTAATGGTGATTAAATAGTGACATGTTTTCTTCGTCAATGTTTAATTCCTTCTGCGGGCAATTTCGGGTAGCTCATCAGGCAGGAAGCAAGTACACGGTGTTATAGCTTCATGTCTTCTGAGTAAGTGACAAAGTA
>JARQZK010005176.1:0-80000 GCA_030704885.1 Cynegetis impunctata
TAATACTGCTTTTAGCGTCCCAGGTCTCAACTCCAATATAGTAACGTGGAATACAAATAGCATCTATCAAAGTTGAATCTTATGCATATCGGCTGAATCTGGGTCTAACTCCATAGGCACCAGCACTTGTGACTCTGTCAGATTTCGGCGTCATCACTAACAACCAAATGAACCTTAGTATTTTCCCACTCATTTAAGCAGTATTATCAATAGATATATTGTTAGATTTTCACGGGTTAATAGCCTGAAACATATGTCGACTGAATTGAACTAGTTTTAGTGGATTCAAGTCAACTGTTTTACTCCATTGGGTTTATAATTTTGAAAAATGTTCCCAACCTAACCTACACTCATTTTGCATAGCCAGACATTGCATTTCTTTCAAATAACATTAATATATCTCCACAAATTAGTAATAGAGTAACCTTAAGGCTCAAGTTGAGTAAAATAAAGTATATCAATACTCGTGAACAAGAAACAGGCTCATCGGTTTCACTAAATATTTTCCTTCTATAATTTTCTTGAATCTAATTTTTCACGTATTTCGATTTCAATAAATTATTAATGCCAGTCGATTTTTCCACCTTTTTTTTTTAAGTACCATTAAATGAAGATCGGCAACAATTCTGGCAAATTCGCCTCTGTCTCGGGCTTTTCTTGGTAGGCTGTTTTAATCTAAGCCTGTCCAATCCCTTATTTTTTTCAGCCAAAAGCATTGTCTACGTCCAAGACCACGCTTTTCCTCAATCTTACCCTCCATAGTTAGTTGCAGGAATCTGTACTTGTCCTGCCTCATGACATGGCCAAGGTAAGCTGTCTATCGCTTTTTCATGGTCTTGAGAATTGTTCGGTCCTTGCTCATTCTATGTAAGACCTCTTGATTGGTGATATGGTCGGTGCATGGCATGCGAACCATTCTATGATATACCCACATCTCAAATGCTTCCAGCTTGTTAATACTGCTTTTAGCGTCCAGGCCTCAACTCCATATAGTAACGTGGAATACAAATAACATCTATCAAAGTTGAATCTTATGCATATCGGCTGCATCTGGGTCTAACTCCATAGGCTCCAGCACTTGTTCCTCTGTCAGATTTCGGTGTCATCTCTAATAACCAAATGAACCTAAGTATTTTCCGACTCATTAAAGCAGTATTATCAATAGATAGATCGTTAGATTTTCAACCTTAGTTTGTCATCAGCTCTTAATCACGGGTTAATAACCTGAAACATATGTCGAGTGAATTGAACTAACTTTATTGTGAATAAAACTTCACAGTTTTTTATTTCCTCAATATTTTGTTAACATAACAATTGTTTCGCCAAACACAGTGGCTTCTTCAGATGTATCATACTTACTAACTTTCACAACGAGAATATTGATGAAGGAAGGGAATATACGATAAGAATGGGGAAAAACCTGAACGTAATCACTTAGCAGGTAGAAAGAACAAACTGTTAATGACTTGGGTAAAACACAACAGACACAAATATTCAATATTACATCTAGAAAAGATTTAACAACGGGGAATTATTCATATCTAATTGGTCATTTAACAAATTATTGGATTGTTTCATACTATTAATTTCAAAAGCTTCTAATAAATTGAATTTATAGCCTTTCTTTTCTCTATGTAATATTTCAAATTAACTATTAAAAATATGATTATGTTCAAGGAGATGTAATGCATAAGTAGAATTTAAATTTTCCTTGTCGTAACTTCTTTTATGTTCTGATATTCGAACTCCAAAGTTCCTGCCAGTTTGGCCAACATATACTTTAGGACATGAACCACAAGTTAACTTATAGATCCCTGATTTATTTTGTTGTGTTATTTTATCTTTTGAATTTTTAATATGTTTTCCAATGGTATTCTGGGTTTTGAATGTTATTTTTAAATTTCGATTTGACAAAAAGGTTGAAATTTTGAGTGTGGGGTCACCTATATAAGTTAATAATTTAATTATTACGTTCGGATACACTTATATATATATATATATATATATATATATATATATATATATATATATATATATATATATTATATATATATATATTATATATGTATTTATATATAGATTATATATATATATATATATATTTATATATATATATATATATATATATATATATATATATATATATATATATATATATATATATATATATATATATATATATTTATATATTACATTTAAGTATGAAACGCCAAAAAAATTAAAATTACGGGTACGACGCATGCCATTTTTATAAATTTTTGATTGTGAAAGTTCTTTGATTTGATCGTATAGTGGCATTTACATTGTTGTCAGATCTTCCGTTTTTGTCAAAATAAACTTGGTTATCTCAGATGGATGACGCTATATATTTGTCCATTTTTAATATCCATAAAAAATAGTGAATATTTTTAATGCAATGTTCCCTATACCTAAATGCCTCAATTTGGGACTTATAGGTAAAAAATACGTTATTGCCGTCGAAGTTAAAATAATACTTCAATGACTAGCATTAACTAAATCTAGTTAATTTGAACGTAAATCATAAATCAGCGGGACAAACATTACATCAACCGAAAAAAAAAATTTTGATGTTTGTGTTATGGTAGAAGAATATCCAAGTTTGGTATTTTTACATATTCCGAAATTGTGACATCATATGAAATTAATTTAGTATTCATTAAGGAATTTCCTGATGAAACATTAACTTGAAGTCGGTTTGCTAACTCAAATAAATTCAAGTAAATATATGGAGGAGTCGCAAGGGAACTATCTCCTCAAAAAATAGACACTTCTTCGAACAAAGACTTTCTGGTTTCTGTAGACAATAAAAATTGAGAAAATATGTGACGTTTCATTATTCTGACTTTTCAAGAATATCCGACGAAATGGCAACGCCGCGGCCGGGTCAAGTTCGTCCGTCTAGTTGCTACGTCTGAGCGAGAAGGACCTCGGTTCTTCGGCGTCGGAAGAAGGACGGACGTAGGCGCACGCAAGATGCGTATCTTAAGTTTTATTGGACCACTTTCAGTTTTCATCTAAGAAATATTATGTAAATGTTTGTTCATGCCCGTTTGTTTGTTCGCGCCTCTTCGCATCGACATCAAGTTGGCTGGGTTTTTTCGACCGTGGATGGTGATTTAAATCTCTTCACTTTCTCTCGAGTTATTGACATTTCTTTCTCGATTTTAAACATTCTTGTTGTCGTTTATGATCCTCCGGTGATAAATTGCGAATTGAGAGAATAAAATACGAAGAAAATGAAGCAGGAGTACCTCACTTGATTTGTATTTGGTTTACTGGAATTTGATGACAATATTTGTTCAATTGAAAAAACCAAGAAATGAAGGATTGAATATTTTCGCGTTATTATCTTTCAGGATGAATCAGACTGAATGAGAATACAAATAAATGATTTGTAGTAAGTGGAATAGTGGAATATCAATAAGTTGATTTTACTTTGGATCATTCAACTTTAATTGATTTCCACAGATTTGATTTAAAGCGAAAAAAAATATGGTGTATGTTGTTTTGTAGTTTTTAATGAAGTAAATATTATCATACCATTTTTTGAGAAAAAAATGTGTTAAAACAACAAAATATATTTTCAGTCGTATTTTCCTCGAAAATACATACCATTGCAGTGTATCGAAGGAAAACAGTCAGGTACGGGAGTTGATTTTTTATCCGTTTTTTTCGAAAAATTTTTCATATCTGATATACATCAGTAAGCGATGCACTTCGCGATTTTTTTTTATAATAAACGGTTGCAATTTGGTACGTGGATTTGGTTGATGTTGAGGTACAACGGTTTCTCCGTTAGTTTCAATTTTTTTTCCTCAACCACAATGCACTTCACGAATTCTTTTTTTAATTATTAATTTTTTTCTTCTTTTTAATTCGGTTTCCTATTGAAGCATGATTTCTCAAAAAATTATTCAATCCGTTAGAATCGCATATCGACGCGATGCATTCCACGAGAACAATATAACCTTAGAGATGAAGCTATATGCTGGTCTGCTGCTCACGAGTTTTTGTTTTAAAAAAAGAATTATACTCAGAAGGTGAAACAGGGATAAGATCAGTCAGTTAAGACATTGAAAATCGAAAGTTTAACAATAATTCCAAAAGTTTTCAAACTTTAGTCAAGAAGGGAACAAATCTCATTTTGCAATCTTTTCCGAAGTCCGGAACTTTGTTAAAATTGCAATAACATTGAATTTTCATGTATGCTTGTGAAAAAATTCCAAAAGTTCTGCAAACGTGGAGTAGTATTAAATATATTATTTCATATCACGTATCAAATTTGCAACCAATTTATAAGGATAAGGAACATTTTTTTAATTCAAAATTAACGTTTTTCTTTGATAAACTTAACTAAAAAATTCCAAAAGTTCTGCAAACTTAACAGATATTTCGGAAAAATATACCGAACAGTTGTATAAATTTGCAACCTTTTATGTTCACCGGAAAATGTTTCTTTATAATTTTTTTAATTCGTGGTAATTTTTTCGGGCAAGATGGTCTCGAAATAATTACAAAAGTTTTGAAACTTGGTTGCAAATTTAGAAAACATCTATTCTGATGCATTCGCAAATTTGCAACCTTATACTCGATCCGGAACTTTATGCAATTTGCAAAAATATTAAAATCTAAGAGTCATATTTTTGCAAATTGTATAAAGTTCCGGATCGCGTACAAGGTTGCAAATTTGCACATCAGAATAGATATTTTCCAAATTTGCAAACAAGTTTCAAATCTTTTGTTATTATCTCGAGACCATTTTGCCCGAAAATGACCACGAATTAAAAAAATTATAAATTAACATGTTTCGGTCAACGTAATAGGTTGCAAATTTATACAACTGTTCGGTATATTTTTCCGAAGTATCTATCAAGTTTTCAGAACTTTTGGAATTTTTCAGTTCAGTTTAACAAAGAAAAACGTTAATTTTGAATTTAAAAAAATTTCTGTACCCTTAAATTGGTTGCAAGTTTGATACGTGATATGAAATAATATATTTAACACGACTCCAAGTTTGCAGGACTTTCGGAATTTTTTTCACAAGCATACAGCAAAATTCAATGTTATTGCAATTTTAACAATGTTCCGGACTTCGGAAAAGAATGCAAAATTTCATAGATCCTACTTTAAAGTTTGAAAACTTTTGGAATTATTGTCAATTGATTATCTCAACTGACTGGGCTAAAACAAATTTTTTAAATTTCTTCTTCAATTGCGTTTCAATTTTTTCTTTTTTTTTTGAATTTATGTAAGCACAAATTATTTGAAGTGAATAGCGCTGTATATAGTTCGTACAAGCTCGACGTTTTTTCAAAACGGTGCAATTTTTCCCTGTGGTCATTAATTATTGGTTAGACACTTCATTTGAGTAATATCTATGTTTAATATCATAAGTTTTTCGTAGTATCCATCCTAATATTCATAGGAGTGACTCGATGTTCTTTCCTGAATATTAGCTCATCTTAAAAACCATTCTTCAATGACAACGTGGAATTTTCATCTCGTGATTTCTCGTCCGCGCTGTGTAATTAAGGAAGCCAATCAACTTTGTATGTGACCTCCGATGATGGATTTGAAGACATGCAGCTACTCTAGAAAAATTGGTATAATTGTGTGGCTCTTTGTTCCTTTCTCTTCTTCCTAAGTTGGTAGCCGGGTGTCATTAAAATGATGCTGCGGCCATTGGCGTAGTGACAGAAATCATTTCCGTCTGTGTTTTTCTAACTTTTGATTTCGTGTGACTTCTAGAATGACCACAGAAGATTCTAAGGTCATTTGAATTTTGGAATAGTTCGAATAATTCAATAACAAATGTTTTTTCTCTGTGTTTTTGACGTTTAATATCTCATCTTGTGGTCTTTGAGAATGACCACAGATGATTTAATGGTCATGCACATTTTGGAATAGTTCGAATAATTCAATGACAAATGATTTTTCTCTGTGGTTTTGACGTTAATATCTCGCATATTTGAGAATGAGCACAAAAAATTCAAGACATTTTAGAATAGTCAAATATTTCCATGACAAAGAATATTTCTCTGTGCTTTAGACGTTTAATATCTTGTGTCTTTAACAATAGCCACAGATGATTTCAAGTTCATGGGAATTCTCGAATATTTCAAATATTTCAATGACAAATAATTTTGCTCTGTGTTTTTGATATTTAGTATCACGTTTCTTGAGAAGGACCACAAAAATAATTTTTCAAACCATGGGCATTTTATAATAATTCGAATTATTTAATGGCAAGCAATTTTCCTCTGTGTTTTTGACGTTAATATCTCGTATCTTTGAGAATGAGCACAAAAAACTTCAAGACATTTTAGAATAGTCAAATATTTCAAAGACAAAGAATATTTCTCTGTGCTTCAGACGTTTAATACCTCATGTCTCTGAGAATGGCCACAGATGATTACAAGTTCATATGCATTCTCGAATATTTCAAATAATTCAATGACAAATAATTTAGCTCTGTGTTTTTGACATTGAGTATCTCGTGCCTTTGAAAAGGACTACAGAAAATTTTCAGTTTATGAACATTTTATAATAATTCGAATTATTCAATCAAGAGCAATATTCCTCTGTGCTTTTTTAATATCTCGTTTCTTTGAGAATGGACACAGATTTTAGTGGTTGTTGAAAATTTGGAATAGTTCGAATAATTCAATGACAGATAATTTTTCTGTGTTTTTGTCATTAAATATCTTGTGTCTGTGAGAATGATCACAGAAGATTTTAAATGTCATGAACATTTTGGAATAGTTCGACTAATTCAATGAGAAAAAATTTTCCTGTGTTTTTGAAATTTAATATCTCGTGAATGATTCGATATCTTCCTCATGTATAGTTATCTGAATAACAAAAGTTAAATATGTTTAGATATTTAAAAACATATATATGTATATAAATATATATATATATATGTATATATATATATATATATATATATATATATATATATATATATATATATATAAATATATATATATATATATATATATATATATATATATATATATATATATATATATATATATATATATATATATATATATATATATATATATATATATATATTATAATCTCTTGATAATTATTAGCAATAACAGGCTGGTTTAATCTTAAAAAACTCGATTTTATTAAAAAGTTGACGTTTCACTACGACATTCGTAGTTTATCAAAACTTTTGAAAAAATTGAAATCTCCTTGACATTTATTGATTTGAAAAAATTTGGATAGACAAAGACTGCTTTGTCTCGCTAAAATTTTTTTCCCGAATGTGGTTGTTATTTATTACGTGCTATTCAGTCTTATATCAACATTCAAAATTGTTATTATTAGATGGCAAGGGAAACCACAGAAACCTTTACCTACGTAATGTTCGAAAATAAAAATAATAGGGTACTATTTATCTAACAACAAAGAAATTAGTCGCAGGAAAATATTAAAAAAGTAGAGCAGAATTATGGGTATAGAACGTTTATATGGAAGCAGCCGTTGACACGTGTTTCGGACTCTTTGGTCCTCATCAGAACGGCGTAGCAAAGCATTCGATTGAAAATTTGGAGACGAAAATAGTACAACAAATAAAAACCTCTGCCATCTAATAATAACAATTTTGAATGTTGATATTAGACTGAATAGCACGTAATAAATAACAAAGAACAACCACATTCGGGAAAAAAATTTTAGCGAGACAAAGCAGTCTTTGTCTATTCAAATTTTTTCAAATCAATAAATGTCAAGGCGATTTCAATTTTTTCAAAAGTTTTGATAAACTACGAATGTCGTAGTGAAACGTCAACTTTTTAATAAAATCGAGTTTTTAAGATTAAATCAGCCTGTTATTGCTAATAATTATCAAGAGATTAAAAATAGATCACAGGCAACAACAATTCGAATGAATATATATATTATATATATATATATATATATATATATATATATACATATATATATATATATATATATATATATATATATATATATTATATATATATATATATATATATATATATATATATATATATATATATATATTATATATATTTATATATATTTATATATATATATATATATATATATATATATATATATATATATATATACATATATATAACATATATAATAATCATCGAAAACTAAAAATACAGATGAATTAGCTGTCCCATAAAAAAGTAATTTAGAAGGTGAAAATTGAAGAACGATAGGCGAAATATTTTTTCAAATTAAATTCACATATAAAAAGCGTGTTGTATCATTTCAAAGCAAGTATTTCTTTTCATATTTCATGTCATTGACGCAAAGTGGATTGTTGCTTATATTAGCTCATTTTCATAATGTCTTGGTCATTTCGCTCTATTTCTTCCAATATAACGCAATGAAATAAACTTCTATGATTTAAAATTTAGTTGTTTGGTCAATTGCTATTTTCTATAGTTGACTGGCCATTCTCTTCGTTAAAAAAAAAGTCACGCTATTTTGAATTAAATAATATGAATAATTGACCAAGTAATTCATTCGAATTGTGTTATTTGAGTAACTTAATATT
Source organism: Cynegetis impunctata (assembly GCA_030704885.1). Lineage (NCBI taxonomy): Eukaryota > Metazoa > Arthropoda > Insecta > Coleoptera > Coccinellidae > Cynegetis > Cynegetis impunctata. The sequence continues at coordinate 8,573 of JARQZK010005176.1, forward strand.
GCGTTCCTTTGACCCCTAACTAAATTAGCACGGTTTGTTAATATAATAGTACTTGTCTTTTTTTCTTTTCTTCATGTAATGCAACTATATTCTATTTCAAAATAGCAGTGTCGTACTGTTTGGATAGGTAACTATCTTCAAGAAGCTTCTTGTGGCAGGCATTTCATATACATAACTGAAAAAAAAATAAAAAATTTATACAATAGTTTTTACTGGTCAAGCAATGAATAAATATGTTAGAAAGCGCATAATTGGTATATTTTGTTCGAGGAAACTTCGTGTTTGTAGATCTATCAACGATATTAATAAACCAATGTATATTTTCATTTGAAAAAAAACGAGAGGTTTCGCTATATATTATGTATTACATAGCACAATGAAATAAATCAACAAAGGTTGTGATTAATTAAATGAAAAAAATTAATAAAGGAAAAGCAATTGAATTATAATTTTTATTTTCTTAAAAAAATATAATAAAAACATGAAGTTAATCTATACATCGTATCTTAGTAATGTGTCAACCTAAGTAGAACACATATATTTGCAATTCCTCGGAAAAACTACATCGATTGAGGTTTTGTTTCTTGTTGTAGATTTTGCTGGATTGTTGTTAATTCTTAAATAAAACTCAGCCAAAAGAAATTATAAAAATATGCTATTGTAGTTATCTGAAAAGTTGATGTTAAATTTGCTTCTTTTTTCTATTAAAAAAATTAATTTCCTTTCATTATTCATTACGATCCCTGATTATCATTAGTTAGTTGATTTACGTAAAATTTATAACCACGCATATCTTTATTATATAGGGTATCTTACTAAAATTCACACACACTGATACTTACCGGACTTCATCATCGCTATCCTCAACTTCTACTGAATCAATCTTGAAATTCATTCTTTAATAATAAAATAACAACAACTTTCGAGAGTTGTTGAATGAATGAGATATGTTACGAGTATTATGACTAGCAAGGCCTATATTTCATTCACCAAGTATCTTTAGTATAAATATTAAATAACAACAAGAAAATCTTACTCATGGAGAGAATAAGGTCCATAATAATAAACACTGCTATGGATTTCATTGATGAATATCGCGATCCCAGACAAATGGCATCTAGCTTGAGATACTTGGACGACTGGTTCTTAATATTATAAAATACTCAATCCTTTCGTTTTTTATTTTGCCTACGTCGCTGGACCTTTCATTCGAACTCTTGCAGTCGGCCCCTAAAATAGTTCCGAGCAGCTCGGTCCATTGCTGTAGCGCCTCGGGCCGTTTCCGATCCGGACACCACCTGGACCACTATATCTCGTTCTTGCCATAGTACAGATATTCGACACTCGTTGTTGGCATATATTAACCGAATTACATGTTACACAGCCACACCACGGAAGCCGATAACAAAAGTTGACGCGGAAAATCGCTTTACTCATGTCTACTTTTCAATAGTTGTATTCTTTGAATACAACAATGGGATTATTGAGGAATAACATATTCGAGGTGTGCTCAATAATAGCGAAATGTAGACGCACCGGAGATTACAACGTAAAAAGTAGTGATTGTAAGTTGGTACGTATATATATATATATATATATATATATATATATATATATATATATATATATATATATATATATATATATATATATATATATATATATATATATATATATATATATATATATATATATATATATAATATATTTATATATATATATACATATATACAAATTTCGCAACAGCTAAAAAAACGTTTAAAACAACACAAAAGTGATGCAAAATATCCTAACAAAATATGTGCTTTAGCAGAACATATCAGGAATACAGGTCATGACGTAGATTTTGAGGATGTGGCAATCCTGGATTTTGAGAGGAATCTGAGTAAGAGAACATTCTTAGAAATACAACATATAAAAAGTAACCCCTTAACGATGAATTCACGGTCTGACATTAAAAATTTAAGCAGTATTTATTCATATTTGATATGTCACAATAAGATCGACCAACATCAGGTGTCGGCTAATTTAGATTAGTAGACTGAACATAAAATTGTGAAAAAAGAAAAAAAAAAGTATCCAAAAATTATTTAGCTGTCAAAGTGCCAATGACTGCGAACTCTAACCAAACTTTTTAATGTTGGCGGATACTTGGTATAAGAAAATTGTGAGTGATAAAAATTGTTGATTCTTGCTGTTAAAGTAAAAAATTTATTGTCGTGGTGTTGTCCACTCAGTTTTTGTTCCATGTTTTACAAATTTCGTAAATGTTTGACAAGTTTTTAAACAGTTATAACTATGATTCTGTTCCTTGCCATGTTACTTACTTATTAACCTCAACTATTTGGTAAGTCTTGAGACAGTTAATTCTGAAATTGTGTAACACTAAGCTCATAATTGCAGTGTCCCGATGATTGCGAAATTGTAGTCGAAACGTCGACAGGAATAAATGAAGTACACTTATTAAAAAAGCCCTTTTTATCTGTTCCTAACCCTTATCACCTTATCTTAAATATATATATATATATATATGTATATATATATATATATATAATAACATATTCAAGATATAAACAGAAAAAATTTACTGATGGCTGCATTAAAGAATACTCTTTGTTATATCGTCGAAATTTCAGAAATGTTTACTTCTTTTTTCCAGACATCTAAAAATGTAAACAAGGTTTCCATGATATGGTACTTAGATATATTATAAAACACTTGCCAACTTAGTTACAATAAAAATTTTGCATTCAATCGGGCAATTGCCCCACCCCCCTGGAGTTCGAAAACAAGTTCAATTACAACAAAATGGAAATCATACATTCGTTTTTCAAAAAATATAAAATATTAAAACATGTTGACAATACAAATACACAACCAGAGAACAAACTTAAAATATAAAAATACTTTTTCAAGTTATACTTATTCTTTGAACAATAACTGCATTCTTCTGGGGCGAAGCCCGTATTCATTAATTACTTCATCAATAAATGCTGTATTTTGCCGGACTCTTTTACTATGAATACTCATCATACAAAGTCCGGAATGTCTATCATGCTTCATAGTCGATCTTAGCCATATCTTGACTCTTCTTGATGTGCTGAAGGACCTCTCAACGATACAGGTTGTGGCTGGAAGAGTTAATCTAATTTTGATTGCTTCCGTTACAGAGGTCATATTGCCCAATGAAAATATAAGCAGGTCGATATATTCTCATTTGTCGATTTTTGGAGGAGTACGTTCAGACAACTTCCACATCTCATACAAGGTTAGTGCCTCTGACAGAAATTTGTCCAAAAGATCACCGTAGAAGTCTTGAATAGCGGCTGCTACCTCTAAAAATTTTTTCAAAGTCATGCTCCGCATGGTTTTTGGATGAAGTTCAAATAAGTTGTACCCTTTCGAATTTTTTTTTGAGAATCGATCCTCTAAATACTGAAATAGAGCTTCTAGATATGGAATGAAAATTCCTCTTCGATATTACTCGCCCAATGACATTGATGGATGATTTTCTCGATTAATGTATTTTGATGCTAAGCGGCATCACCAACTCAAACCCCAACTTTTCGGCGTCCTCTTCTCTTTTTTTATTAGATCATTTTCAAGTTCTGTTATAATCATAATTTAATAAATTTTAAAAAGTAAATTTTCGTTAGCGGCGCTTAACCAGGGAGACACCCTCAGGCCCCGTGTCTTGCCCCCCTGTCCAACTGGCTGGCGGCGCCCATGTATATATACATATATATATATATATATATATATATATATATATATATATATATATATATATATATATATATATATATATACTTATATATATATATATATATATATATACTATATATATATATATATATATATATATATATATATATATATATATCTATATAATTTAGAAGGTTTAAGGACTGACAATAAGGAAAATTCCATACCAAGCTTTCAATACTGTCTGGTTTCCTCAGGGCTCTAAAAACAATTTTCTCTTGATATTCTCAGGGCTCCAAAAAAATCAATTTCCTTACTGAATTATAGACTAACTACATTTGAAGGCCCCCGTGTCTTGCCCCCCTGTCCAACAGGCTGGCGGCGCCCATGTATATATACATATATATATATATATATATATATATATATATATATATATATATATATATATATATATATATATATATATATATATATATATATATATATATATATATATATATATATATATATATATATATATATAATTTAGAAGGTTTGAGGACTGACAATAAGGAAAATTCCATACCAAGCTTTCAATACTGTCTTGGTTTCCTCAGGACTCTAAAAACAATTTTCTCTTGATATTCTCAGGGCTCCAAAATCAATTTCCTTACTGAATTATAGACTAACTACATTTGAAACAATAACTTACAGAATGTATTCCTAATAAAATATCTTACACAAGGATTATTTTTTCTGATCAAATAAAAAAGTTTCAATTTCAATAACAATCAATCTTAACCTCAATTCCCTTCAACCCTCTATGTTAAACTGATCACCGAATTTGTCAGTCGAATTCCCTGAACCTTCTCAATAATATTGGTAGTACGACTGAATCAGAAATGTTTCTATATATATATATATATATATATATATATATATATATATATATATATATATATATATATATATATATATATATATATATTTGAACCCTGATCAAGATATCTGGACGTGGCAATCTCTAATAGTCTGACTCCATTTCCGCTCGTTCTTTACTAAATCGTAACTGGACTATTTATAATCGACTCCTCGAAGTATGCCTCACTAGTAGCCAAATACGGACGTACCGGAGGCCACAACGTAACAAATGCAACTCCGTCCGTAGGTTACCAATACCTACACATTATAATTCGAAACGTTCCCTGGACATATCTTCGTGGATCTAGATCCTCCAGGGGTCCTTCTCGCTCTCGCATAATAACAATCATTACACCGTAGAAACGTGGAGGTCCGACCAAACTCGTTTTCCGCATTTCGATGCCAAAATTAACGAATGATTGACGTCAAGGCTAACTACGATCCGGCACTAATAAATAATAATTAAAAACGAAGTTGGAGTTTATTTAAATTCGACCGGGTACCAAAATCGTTCGACCAGACGGTCGGCCGCATTCGGCTTCGGCTCGTTCGGTAGCTCTGTAATGGGACACTTCGTTCTGCGAATCTGCTCGGGTTAATTATGTCGAATGTTTGAATTATGTTCAATTAAAACGATTCTTCGCGAACGTTATAATTTATAACGATGTTGTGGTATTTGGAATTCCGCAATTAATGTGGCATGGAATTGGTGTATTTTTAACTATGTTTGCATTGATTGCATTTTATCAATTTTTTGACAGAAAACGTTGGTCTAGCGTTTTTTCTATCAATTTTTTTATAGCAGATTTCAAATTGAATTAATGTTCTCATGGATTTCCTTGTTCATTGTAGTTTATTTAAATTACAGTTAATGTTCTTTACATTATGTTTTTTGCTCTAAAATCGGTTCCTGGAATAGGCAGATTGAAGATGGCTTCAATCAGCCAAGTTTTGCATACATATTCATATATATATATATATATATATATATATATATATATATATATATATATATATATATATATATATATATATATATATATATATATATATATATATATATATATATATAAATAAATATATATATATATATATATATATATATATATATATATATATATATATATATATATATATATATATATATATATATATATATATATATATATATATATATATATATATATATATATATATATATATATATATTTCTATGTGTATACTAGCTGACCCGGCAGAGGTTGTTTTGCCATATACATTATTTCTATGAAATAGTTTTTTGGTTCAAAAAAAAAATAACTAACTTACTATAATCGAAAACGTTTTAGACAATTAAAGTATGCTTTATTTAGGTTAATAAATTATTCTTCATTTAAGTAACGAATATATTTCAAATTACAATTCTTGATAGCTATCTTAACATCAAAATAATTATTCTTATTTTCACTATTAATTATGGCAGTTGAAAAAAAATGAAGATTAATCTCTCAGCGCAACAGAGTGTACAATATTCTTATCTTCAGGCAATACAAACAAACTCGATGGTTTTTCCACGAGTTTTGCCACATATAGTTGTCCGTGGAAAAAGCATGGTTTTTCCAAAAATATATATTTAGAGGAAAATGTAATTATAAACTCTGAACGTGAATTTATCTTACCTCAATTATTATATTCGATTGCCATCTTGCAACCCTAATGAAAACAAATAAAAATCTTATGGAAAAATAGGGGTTGATTGTAGAAGGGTGAAAAATTGAGTGTAATATGAATTTTTTCATTCGAAGTCATGACAAAATAAAAATAAAAATCTTGCCAAAAAAATTAAAGTTTGTAATTAACAATTATTAAATAATCAGGGGCGGCTATTCGAAGGCGGCTATGGAGGCTAAGCCGCCTCTTCAATAATATTCCGTGTATCACTACTATATTATATTGAATAGTCAGCATTCAGCATATTCATATTAACCAAAATCATATTATTTACACAACAATTTGTACAAATAAAAGAAACTTGAAGTCATTCTTGGTCAATAATAAAGAAAAATCTAACATCGGAGAAAACAGTGGTATTTACAAAATATTTTGCGACGAATGTCCTGCTTTCTATATTGGACAGACAGGAAGGAATATAAATATTCGTGTTGAAGAACATAAAAAGTCAATTTTACAAAACAAAAATACCACTGGCTTCTCTGAACATTGTATAAAATTCAATCACTTCCTGGATTTCAACAAAACCAAATTGTTACATTCAAGTAACAAAGGAAAACGCCTTGACCTTCTTGAAATTCTCGAAATAAGTTCCGCCCATAATAGTAAATTACCCCTTGTAAACGAACAAATTGATTTTCAGGTATCACCTTTGCTTTTGTCTGTTTTATAAATTAGGATGTAATACTCTCCTGTAGTTAGTCTTGATAATGAGTTCAGAACTCGAAACATGTCGACTTTTCGTTACTGCTAAATACAGTTTCTAAATATTTTTTATATTGTGAAACATAAGCCAAGTGTTTTTATTTTAAAGTTTATACTTTATTCTTTATTTTTCGGCAACAAACGTTGACTGTTCCTACTTATTGCCGGTTTCCAATTTGAGCGGTAAACTTTAGAAGAAAATAAGAAAAATTTGTGAAAAAATCCGTGTTGCTATCGCAGTGAAAACATATCGAGAACGCAACTAGTAAACATTCGTGTCGCAGATTTTCAGTGTACAGTGAAGTACGAAAACAAATAAATATATAGCTATGTTTCCATCGGCAACAAATAATGTTGATTGTTTCTTCTAAATAATATGCAACTATTGACAATTTTAGTTGCTTCAATGGAAACAAGAAGTTCACGTATGTTGCCATAAGTTTCTACTTTAGGCAACAAGGAGAAACATTCAGCGATAAAATGTTCCTCCGGTGAAACTGTAGCTTAAAATATGTATCTATATCGGTAAAAAAATTGCAGGAAATGGTAACTCAGTTCAAAAACAATCAAAACATGTTCTCCACAAAATATAAAATAAAACATCCCATCGATTTTTTAAAAAATATCCTCAACCTGTCTATCGGATTCATCTTCGAGCCACTATTCTAACAGTACAACATATCGAATTTCAAATCGCTTTCTCCGAACGCATACCGCTCGAGTTAATAAACGATCCTTATCACAAATGCCAAAACCCAAATAAAATATTAAGTTACCCCCCGACATAATCGAAAAAAGGCGCCCGCAAAAATCCAACAATAACCACGAGGGCAACACGCGAAATTATTTAGTACGGAACACCTCGACAAAACCGTAGCAACAAAGCCCATTATGTACGAAAAAATATAGATCGGATCGAACGTCAAACACCACCCTGATATTGCAGCGTGGGGCGTACGTGAACCCGTTCGAACCCTTACGAAAAACAGTGAAATATAAGGGTGATACGCGGTATTTATACAACCCATTGTATTAGGAATAATCGAAGGATCGTAAACGGGGCCACCCTTCGAATTTTACGTTGACAGAATTATTAGCGTCGAGTTTACGTGTTGATGATGGTGATATTTGGATCTCTATCGAGCGGTTTGTGAGGGCAATAAGTAAGTAATTCGATCTTTTTTTTTCTTCGTATGTGGATGGGGATGTGACTTTGCAGGTTCTTTAAGCAGGTTTCCACTTTGAAAACCTGCTTATTAAAATGGGTGCGATTAGCAAAGTTGGACCCAGGACCAAGATAGTTCATGACTTTTGATGATGCTTGGCACCAAAAACTCAATTTCATATATATATATATATATATATATAGTGGATTTGGTAAGTTGCCGAAAACTAAGTGGGAAACATCTATTTCTTTTAGTGGGGATGCGGCAAATTTGAAAAACACGTTAGTGTACTCTTTTTCTATCCAAGCTTTCGAAATAATTTATTTCCTCCTCAGGGATCTACAAGCCAATTACAATAATATTGATTCGGAAACAAGCAAGAAAGAAACATACCAGAAATCGAGGTTTTTTTTTCGTGAAAGTTATTGTCATCTCCCTCATGTTTTTTTAAATTTTAATTTTAAATTTCTTTTATTTTCTTCTTTGAACAAGTGTAGAAGAACCTATTTAATTTCAAACTGATTTGTGGAAATTATTCAACATGGCTGTTATTCGCCATTGCATTTTGAGTTTTCTGACTGACGTGTATGTATAATTGACATATGACATCTGTCTGAAAATTTGAAAGTTTCTGTGGTTGTTCTTCCTTTTCCTTGCTTGTTTCCTCTATACTCTTGCAGTTCAACCTTTCTCAAGGCAATGTTTTCATTGTCACAAAGAACTTAATACTAATATTTGCATGTTAATTATGTTCCAAAAAAAAAAAAATCTCAAAACTATCTAAAAAGTGGCAATATGTCATTTGCCCTTATGGATTAAAATGTCAAATCTACACTTAAACTACCTAAAATTATCTACTCTAAATGAATCACTGTTACAACTATTATTGTCAATTAAATATCATATCAATTAAAATATCAAAAACAAACACAAATACACATCCTCAACCAAAATAGTCATATTCAACCAAAATAGTTTAACACGTTACTGAGAAACCTCCAACTGAAAAAAACTGAACTAGTTTAGGAAGATCAACTCAATCTTGCCGTCGATCGCAGATATCTTTCTGTTTTGTTTTGTCTATTTCTATGAGGTAAGTATAGATATTCGACAGGTTGTTAATGTCGCTTCTGGTGTTTATAGTTTTTTCGTTTTGTTTAATTCTGCACATCTCCAAGAAAGCTCGTTTTCTCCCATTCTTTTCTGTGTCCAGAACTTTGGGTTCATCAAAATTGACTTGGTGTCCTGTGTCAAAGACGTGTTAAGCTAGGGCACACGTGTTTCTACCTTTTCTGCAGTCACTTTTATGGGCCGTTATTCTTCCTTTGAGATTTCTGGACGTTTGTCCTATATATACGTTTTCACATCCTTTGCAATTCAATTGGTAGACTACGTTGGTTTTATTGAACATGCTATCCTTGTGTTTGATTTTGGAGAAAACTAGTTCAGTTTTTTTCAGTTGGAGGTTTCTCAGTAACGTGTTAAACTATTTTGGTTGAATATGACTATTTTGGTTGAGGATGTGTATTTGTGTTTGTTTTTGATATTTTAATTGATATGATATTTAATTGACAATAATAGTTGTAACAGTGATTCATTTAGAGTAGATAATTTTAGGTAGTTTAAGTGTAGATTTGACATTTTAATCCATAAGGGCAAATGACATATTGCCACTTTTTAGATAGTTTTGAGATATTTTTTTTTTTTGGAACATAATTAACATGCAAATATTAGTATCAAGTTCTTTGTGACAATGAAAACATTGCCTTGAGAAAGGTTGAACTGCAAGAGTATAGAGGAAACAAACAAGGAAAAGGAAGAACAACCACAGTAACTTTCAAATTTTCAGACAGATGTCATATGTCAATTATACATACACGTCAGTCAGAAAACTCAAAATGCAATGGCGAATAACAGCCATGTTGAATAATTTCCACAAATCAGTTTGAAATTAAATAGGTTCTTCTACACTTGTTCAAAGAAGAAAATAAAAGAAATTTAAAATTAAAATTTAAAAAAACATGAGGGAGATGACAATAACTTTCACGAAAGAAAAACCTCAATTTCTGGTATGTTTCTTTCTTGCTTGTTTCCGACTCAATATTATTGTAATTGGCTTGTAGATCCCTGAGGAGGAAATAAATTATTTCGAAAGCTTGGATAGAAAAAGAGTACACTAACGTGTTTTTCAAATTTGCCGCATCCCCACTAAAAGAAATAGATATATATATATATATATATATATATATATATATAATATTATATATATATATATATATATATATATATATATATATATATATATATATATATATATATATATATATATATATATATATATATATATACATATATATATATATATATATATATATATATATATATATATATATATAATATATATATATATATATAAATTTTCTTCACCTTGAGAGAGCAATTTTAGAAGAAGAAAGGGTGTTTCATTTGAAAACTGATTTACTGAAAAAAGAATCCTGGTTGAGTGATTTTGCATCTACTGTTGACATTATCAATTACCTCAATATTTTAAATCTCAAATTACAAGGAAAAAGTTGTTCACTTCCGACCCCGCTTCTGACTATGCTTACTTTGATAAGAGGATTCAAAGCTGAATTAAATCTGTTTTCATCGAATTAAGCCAATGAAAATATTGCCCACTTTCCTACACTCTAAGAAATGAAAGAGAAGCTCAATATCGACACTATCCATTGTACTAAGTAGGAATCTAAAATTAGATGCTTATTAATGTCGTTTCAGAGCAGATTCCAGGAGTTCGAAGTATAAAAACAAATTGACACATTTTTGTGAATCCTTTTACGAACAGTTTGACTGAAATAATAAGTCATCCGGCTAATATTCAGTTGCAACTCACAAATCGTCAAAATTATCCTGCAATAAGAAACTCTTTTCAGAAAAAATATTGTCAAAGTCAGAAACTTCTTCAGAGGAATTTGTAGATTTTTGGAAACTGGTACCAAAAGAAAATTTTCCTACAATAACTAACCTGGCCTTCCAATTTCTAAGTAGTTTCGGTTCAACATATGTTTGTAATCCGAATTACTTATATAAAAAATAAATTGTTTTGCTGTGTCTGTCAACATCTGATTTGACGCCTAATATAGGAAAATTATTGAAACAAAAAAAATTCAGAAATCACATTGATTGTGCCAATTTTTAAGTTTGATTTTAAATTTTGTCAATTGTATTTCTTTAAATAGCAGAATATGCTGTTTATGTTATTATTGAACTGCCAGTGGTCAGTGGCCCGCCTTTGATTTTTGAATCGTCCTTTTTGCCCGACTGTTAAAAAGGTTGGGCAGCCTTGCTCTATATGAAGATATGCGTCTAGAATTGATTATAATGTTTACTTAAATCTAGTAACTAATGATGAGCAGGGACCAGAATCAATAATAACAGAAAACAAGTTTTTTGACATTTTTTTCATAAAAAAGAGTAGCGAATTTAAAATGAACAGAAAACTACCTAGAGGTATTGTTTACATTTTTTTTGGATGAATTTTATTTGAGAAACTGTAATGATCCAGAAAAAGCTTTCATAATAAAATTGAATATCGAACACATGTCACATTACTGAGATAGAATGTTTAGATGAATTTTATTTTCATAACTTCATTTATTTACAAGGCTTTTTCATCATCGTTGATACATCTACAAACATTTCTTTGACACATCACTAAAATAGAATGTATTAATTAAGTTCATATTTTTATAATTATTTTCAATAAAAAGATTATTTCCTCCTCCAGGGGTCAACCGCCCGAATCAAAACCAATCCAATCCAAGATATCATACGAAACTACCTATCCATACTGCTCCAAAATTATGCTCTTTATCGTGTACAAAAGATTTATTTTTTCCCCAGGGGGGTCAACTCCCCAACCAATTCGAATCAAAACCAATCCAAGATATCATACGAAACTACCTATTTACATACTTTCAACCATATTGCTCCGAAATTACGCCCTTTATCGTGTGAACAAGATTTATTTTCTCCCCAGTTGGGTCAATCCCCCAACCAATTCAAATCAATACCAATCTAATTCAAGATATCATTCGAAACTACCTATTTACATACTTTCAACCATATTGCTCCAAAATTACATCCTTTATCGTGTAAACAAGATTTGTTTTCTCCCCAGGGGGGTCAACCCCAACCCCAACCAATTCGAACCAAAACTATTCCCATCCAGGATATCATACGAAACTACCTATTTACAAACTTTCAACCCTATTGCTCCAAAATTGAGCCCTTTATCGTGTAAACAACTTTAACATCACCTGCAGATTCTGCAAGGAACGTCCAGAAACACCTCACCATATACTGATGGAGTGCTATGCTGTGCACCATGAAAGACTGAACACACTGGGATCATACCAGCTGACTGTAGAAGAAATACCACGAATAGACCCCCTTAAAATCCTCAAATTCCTGAAGGTATTGAGGCTTAAGGGGCTGCTGTAAAACGAGAACACATCGAGAAGCAGACGAAGATGGGGCACAATAGATCTAATAAGGTCGCAGCGCATCGGTCACCATCCAAACCTACCAATACCAATAAACAACTTTAAAATACATAAGCACATACATACCTACATACAAACCTATATTATATATATATATATATATAGAGAGAGAGAGAGAGAGAGAGAGAGAGAGAGAGATATGTGAAATTGAGATTTTGGTGCTAAGCATCATAAAAAGTCATGAAACGAAAAACAACCAGTCCCATGTCCAACTTTGCTAATCACACCCATTTTGAAAAGCAGGTTTTCGAAGTGAAAACCTGTAAAATTCATTCATTTTATTGAACATTTAACATATGTTTATCGCTAAACTTTGACCGAATAGTACGCACAAAGATATTATCGGATATGTTTTGTCCGAAATTTATGAGTACATTTGAAGGAAACATCTTTTACCATTATGAATCAAGTAGTCGTTAAATTACATTAGCAAATTATACAAAGTATAAATAAATTAATGTTACTTTTGACGGTGTGTCAACTGGTAGAATTATTTCACGATCAGAGTCGTTCATTAAGTTATAAACACAAGTATTGAATTTGCACCTATTCGGTGAATGCGTCTATTAATGGCAATTTTCAACATGTACATAAAACTAATTAATGGAAATGAATGTTCAAAGTTTCAACAAATACACCAAGTACAAGTTACCGTTGCCGCAATTCAAATTAGTCATTGCGTTTGATTTGAAAAGTTTATAACAATATTCCAACTCGGACCCCAGCGATTCCTAGAATTGGGAATTTCGAGTTGTTTTAGGGGCGGAACGAAACTATTAAAATTTGAGTAAATCTTTCCAACCGCCTCCAGTTTTACGTAGATATTCCTCAAATTTTTTTTCCGTTTATTGGTATCTCCAAGGGCTCCCTTCAAACCAAATGAGCTGAAATTTGTTATCTGGAGTTGTTTTCGAGGCAGAATGAAACTATCATAATTTGGATAAATTTGTGGAACCTCCGCCATTTTTGCGTAAGTATGTATTTCTTGTTTTCATATATATATATATATATATATATATATATATATATATATATATATATATATATATATATATATATATATATATATATATATATATATATATATATATATATATATATTTTTTTTTTTTTTTTTTCTGTCTTTATTGGTATCTCCAGCAGCTCCCATCGAACTGAAATTTGGTATCTGGGATTTTTTTGAGGCAGAACGAAACTATCAAAATTTGGGTAATTTTTTCCAATAGCCATTATTTTTACGTAGATATTTTTTGTTTGTTCGTGGCTTTTGAAAATTTGCTCAACACCATAGCTTCTGCATAGGGTTGAAATTTGGTATATGGATCGAGTTCATTTGTGGATTTAAATTCTTTTCCTCAACCAGCTGCACTTCGCGGTGACTATTTCTTCGTATCGCATCTGGATCTGCTATCAGTACCTACAAGATGCACTTTGCGATTTTTTTTTTTTGGATTAAATCAACTGTGTTCAACTTCTTATGTCGGTTTGCTATTAAAGCGTATTTTTTCAATCCATAATTTATTACTTTCGAATCACATCTCGACGTGATGCACTTCGCTCGAAAAATACGACCTTAGTGACGGAGCTGTACTGCTCACTCTTTTTTTTTTATTTCTATGTGGTTTAGTTTATCAATTTTCCGACGTTATTTTCAATAGTTTACGTAATGAAAAAGTCTTCTTATTGTCGTTATTCGCAAGTATGGTTCGATAAATCAGACACGTTATTATCGATAGTAAACGTAAAGCTACAGTTCCACGGGAGAAACAATGAGGAACATTGTGGAACATTTTTGTTGCTGTTGCGTGTTTCCGAAAGTGTTCCAAAATGTTCCTAAATGTTCCTTAAAATTTTTTTATATTTCGGCAACAAATGTTGACTGTTTCTACATGTCACCCTTCAAGCTATGATTCCACCGGAGGAACATTTTTGTTGCTGTTTCGTATTTCCGAAAATGTTCCAGAATGTTCCTAAATGTTACTTAAATTTCTTTATTTTTCGGCAACAAATATTGAATTTTCCGGACTCGAAATTTCCCGAGGAATCCGAATATCAAATAAAAAAGGGGGTTGTTGCTATTTAAAAATTTCGAGTGAGGTCTTGCAGGGCCCCAGGGGGACCTCGTGACCCAAATCTGATAGCGCCAATCGATTCCCAGGGAAATTTCCTTCCGGGTTCCATATTTCAATTTCCCGAAAAAATTTTCTCTTAAAAAATAACCCGCCGTACCGGGACTTTTTCAACACCCGGTATAGCTACAGTTCCACCGGAGGAACATTGTGGAACAATTTGTTGCTGTTTCGTATTTCCGAAAATGTTCCAAAATGTTCCTAAATGTTACTTAAATTTCTTTATTTTTTGGCAACAAATATTGAATTTTCCGGACTCAAAATTTCCCGAGGAATCCGAATATCAAATAAAAAAGGGGGGTTGCTATTCAAAAATTTCAAGTGGGGTCTCGCAGGGCCCCAGGGAGACCTCATGTCCCCAATCTAATAGTCCCAATCGATTTCCAGTGAAATTTCCTTCCGGGTTCCATATTTCAATTTCCCGAAAAAATTTTCTCTTAAAAAATAACCCGCCGTACCGGGACTTTTTCAACACCCGGTATAGCTACAGTTCCACCGGAGGAACATTATGGAACTATTTGTTGCTGTTTCGTATTTCCGAAAATGTTCCAAAATGTTCCTAAATGTTACTTAAATTTCTTTATTTTTCGGCAACAAATATTGAATTTTCCGGACTCGAAATTTCCCGAGGAATCCGAATATCAAATAAAAAAAAGGCGGTTGTTGCTATTTAAAAATTTCAAGTGGGGTCTTGCAGGGCCCCAGGGCGACCTCGTGACCCAAATCTGATAGCGCCAATCGATTCCCAGGGAAATTTCCTTCCGGGTTCCATATTTAGATTTTCCGAAAAAATTTTCTTTTACAAAATAACCCGCTGTACCGGGACTTTTTCAACACCCGGTATAGCTACAGTTCCACCGGAGGAACATTGTGGAACAATTTGTTGCTGTTGCTTGTTTCCGTAAATGTTCCAAAATGTTCCTTGAAATTTCTTTATGTTTCGGCAACAAATGTTGATTATTTCTACTAAATAATATGCAACTATTGACAATTTTAGTTGATTCAGTGGAAACAAGAAATTAACGTATGTTGCTATAAGTTTCTACTTTCGAGAAACATTCAGCAACAAAATGTTTCTTTGGTGGAACTGTAGCTTCACGAAAAGCCACTTGTTTTCGACATTTCCAAGTTCTAATTTGTTTATTTTGCTCCTCGCTCGACAGGGAAGTTTTCCAGGAACTTACCACTCAACATCGAATCATTATGTACGTACGTGATCGTAAATTATTAAATCTAAAAACCTACAAAACTATACGTCGATTCTTGAAATGTCATTCAACTAAAGTGAACCATTCGCAAGGTCAAATTAGTCTATATATACGCTCGTTTTAAACCAGATAACTTGTAATTGCCAAGGTCAGACTAGGTGTGGTGAAATTATAAAATTATAATGTAATCACTGTCGTTTGTTAATGCCTATATAACTAGTTCAGGACTACGAGAGTGAGTTTCATCGGACCGAGTCGGATATATTTGCCAAGTTATTATGCTCAAAGTTAATCTCAAGGATATGCGGATTAAAAATACGGAATTCGGGAAATACTTTTGTGGAAGCGAAAACGAAATTATGAATAGATGAAACTATTCAGAAATCTAAGTGGAAAGATATTCAATGCGAAAAATCGTCCATATTATCAATTGTTACACATCTATACCGAAAGAGAAAATATTTTTTGCTTAATTTGAAGAGAACTTTTACCATTAAGATGAACTTTAAAATAGCGATTCGTAAATTTAAGAGACGCCTAAATTGTTAAGCCGTTCTTAATTCATAAATTTAATTGAATGTCTGATTTGATAAAACCAGCTATTCGTAAATTTAATAGACTGCCTCACTTGTTAAAAACAGCTGTTCGTAAATTTTATAGACTGCCTAACTTGTTAAAATCAGCTATTCGTAAATTTAATAGACTGCCTAACTTGTTAAAATCAGCTATTCGTAAATTTAATAGACTGCCTAACTTGTTAAAATCAGCTATTCGTAAATTTAATTTACTGCCTAACTTGTTAAAATCAGCTATTCGTAAATTTAATTGACTGCCTAATTTGTTAAAATTTGCTATTCGTAAATTTAATAGACTGTCTTACTTGTTAAAAACAGCTATTCGTAAATTTAATAAACTGCTTTACTTGTTAAAATCAGCTATTCATAAATTAAATAGACTATCTAACTTGTTCAAAACATCTATTCGTAAATTTAATAGACTGCCTAACTTGTTGAAAACATGGAACCATAGAAAGTGTGTTTTGAGGTGTTAGCTTGGCTGATGAACAATTATTAGAATTATTAGTTGGTAGTTATTATAATTCAGAGCAGAGGTGTCCAACTTATAAAGCGTCAAGGGTTACAACTAAATCTTTATATATGTTCACGTGTCATATAGTATGAAATAATTTTTTTGCAGTTATTTTATTTCTTTATATCGCTCAAATATTTTTTACATATAAATAAAAATAAAAGTAAAATTGCGGGAGGGGTTACTTGTTTTCTAGCTGAAACATAATTATATGGAAAACATAAAAATTAAGTATATTCAAGAACTAAGACGAACATTATAGTAACAATGAAAATAAGTATTGAATACAAATACTGTGGTCGATTGGCTATGTCCACCAACGAACGAATGTCCACATGTCCAGTAGATAATTTCGCTGTCCACCAAGTGGACAACCCTAATTTAGTAAGTAAGTTATAAGGCATGCGTACAGGCAAAAAGCTTCACTCTGCGGAACTTAGTTTTTTTATGTGAATAAATTTAAAAGATATATTGATGAATATGATTCAGAAAAATATTATTTTAGTGAAAAATAATATGTACCTATGTAACATAGCCATTTCCCAAAGGTTGTTGCAATTCTAAAAATTTTACTCAGCTCCACATCTTCTGCAGACTTTGCGATTAGTCTACCTCCCAAACAATCTCGATTTCATCCATCACACCTGAAATTTCGAAATTGTCCCTTGATTGATTAAGACCCTTCGCCACCCTTTCCATCCGTTCTTCTCACGTTTCACAATCGACATCAATGCCCATTCATGTCATTGTAAA
Source organism: Cynegetis impunctata (assembly GCA_030704885.1). NCBI lineage: Eukaryota > Metazoa > Arthropoda > Insecta > Coleoptera > Coccinellidae > Cynegetis > Cynegetis impunctata. The sequence goes on from JARQZK010005176.1 coordinate 26,506, forward strand.
AATTTCAAATTACCTTTTAATATCAACGCATTATTTTCCCTAACCCATATTACGTCGCAAAAAGTGACCCATTTTCTTAATAAATACGTTTACATTTGTACACGTCACATTATTTCCTCGTACCTCGGTTGCTAAAAATCGCACACGAGAAACACCGATACCAGAACCTTCCTAATCGTTTTTTTATTAAAATTCCGCTGTCCCATACTGGAAAGTGACTCGACTCAAACATTACGTCATTTTATGACTGATTAGACTAATCTCTCCAAATTTTTATTTTGCATATCCCTAACGATCTTCGTACGTCTAGGTGCATATTAAACAGTTGACGATCTCGCTACCGCAGCCTGCTTTTTTCTCACGAGTAAATGCAAATCATTTCGACATAATCGTGTATCACAATTTGATTGCTGTGACGTTCTTTGGAGCTGCTGCGGGGGCTTCGGTACCGTTCAACTGTAACCTATGCCAGGTACGACTTCCCCTATTCGAACCCAGCCGCCCTGACGAGTAGCGACGTAGTTCTCAGTGAACGTTGCGGAGAATCAAGTTGGCCGAATGGATGCATGGTCAGATTTTTGAATAGATTCAATTTGAATCCGAAAAAAGTTGGGGGATTATAACTTAGAATGTGTCTTGTACGCTGAGAATGCGATTGTTGGGGTTGTTTACGTCACATCCTGATCGACAATGACCAGGGGTCAAAAAAGGGACTTTTTTCGTTTGTTATCCCGTGCTTTATATGGGGGATTTTCGTTTTTGCCGTTATTTTCGGACGGGGCGAGGTGACAGATATTCAACGTATTTTTTGCGACCGTTTTTCGGTTGTTTTTTCGCAAGGCTCGTGCCGTTTGGTGCCTTTGTAAGTTTGAATGGTCTCGGTAATATTTCGGAAGTTTGGTATTTATGGCTGAATACGTGCTAATTATAAGCTGATTGTCGCCTTTTGGATGTCGGAGATGTATTGAATAATCCCGTTTATTTATACTTCCCTGCACAAGAAACTAACAATAATTTGGTTTATGAGATTAAAGACTTTTTCGAATGAATTTGAGTTATATTATTCATTCTAAAATTCATTTTACTATAGTCGCATGATGTTTTAATATCTGGTTTAATCAGATATAACCCGATGTATTATTTTGATTCGATTTGATATTTTTCTGCCAAGAAAAAAAGAACAACTGAAGCAATAAATCAAGGTGTTTGAGTCAGTGAAGTACAATATATTATTTAATTTTTTCTGATAAACAACATGCATCGAAACAAAACAATGAATTAATTGTTGTTATACAGAAATTGAAGTACAATATATACAGATTCATTTTTTTATGCAATGCATGAATTAAAGCTTTATAATTAGCACAAACAAAATGAATTATTGGATTACATCCACTTTGCTAACCCCACCTTTCCTCAAGCATCCAAATTCAAATAGATATACAATTTTAGCAAATTTTTTCAACGCCAAGCATGTCTTTAGACCATCCAAATGTCCATCCATAACACACATATTTTCTAGAAAGTGTGTAATAATCGCAATTACGCGTGATGTCTTTTTTATAGAAACCTTGAATCGAATAATACAGATTTTGTACATTACGTTGGTAATGGTTTTGGTTTTCTTTACCATCTAGTATCAGCAGACAGTCGCAAAAAATTTAATGAATCATAGTTGTCTGTTTCTTAACTTTTCAATATTTCTAAAATTTATGAATGATTTTGATAATTTTTATCTTTCAAATGTATTGAGAAAGTCACAAATTTAGTGACGATACTTCGAAGATAGGTAAGTATATATATATATATATATATATATATATATATATATATATATATATATATATATATATATATATATATATATATATATATATATATATATATATATATATATATATATATATATATATATATATAAATACCTATGTAATATGACACTTTATAAATTCATCATAGCAATGAAACTTCCTATGAAAAATGATTGACCTTTACATGTTACAAAAAATTCTGAAGAATAGGATTCACAAATTCTATGAAACATTGAAATCAAAGCAATAAAATCGTGTTACATTGTCTTTTTACTAGTATTTTCCCCAAAAAAAAATTGACTATTGCACTACATCCAAAGTTAATGGTCAAGTGCTAGAGTTGTTTTTATAGCTGTTTCGGACCTTTTCTATATCACTGAAGCTGCACAACAGCTTGTGCGTAATATAGAAATTAATTCCACATGAGTTTTATGCAATATAAAATTAGATATAAAACTAAGAATAACAGAACACCCCATAACATCAAATACAGTATATGTAAAAATGTAAATAAAAGTAAATATGTACACACACAATATAAAAATAAATGTACAAGCTATGTATAAGCTTCTGCCTGATATATATATATATATATATATATATATATATATATATATATATATATATATATATATATATATATATATATATATATAATATTAGAAAAGTATAAAACACACGTGAGAATGAAACTATAACTAGAGATTCAGGAGAATGTCTCCGGAAAATGTCTTCACTTTTCAATGGCCGAAACTATTCTCCTTATTTTCTTAGTTTCAAGAGAGAAGAATGATACAATTTTCTCATGCCAACAATTTTTTTTGATCACATTCATTGTCAATCAATATAATTTCGCAAACTTAATCATCTTTGACTGGAGAATTGACCAAAGTGGAGCAGCATGTAAACAGTCACTTCTTTCAGAATCTGCCTAGGAAGTATTCAGAACAGAACAGCGGGCATCGCGAGTAGCAGCGGCAGTGGCTGCATGTAAATAGGGTATAAGATCGAGTACAGTTGATTAACAACAGTCTTCGTTTAAATTCCTCTCGTGGACACCGCATCGCATGACTGAATATTATTACAGATGTTTATGTACCATGAACTCGCTTCTTCGTCTTGTAGTTTTTTTTTTCGGTACACTAATAACGATACTTCGATACTGACGTTAATAATGCAATGGACAAAAAACTAAGCTAGAAATTTCGTACTTCGTGTTGGCACGCCAAAGGACTATTAAAAACACTCGGTGGACTCGATATTCGATATAATTTAAATTTTTATTACCAGTATTTGAATATTGCTGGACCGACATGCTTACTTAAGGTTTTTTTCGATGTTTGTATAACCGAAATATTGCGGTCGAAGATCAGCAATGTTTGAGCCGTAATATTTTTTATTTTTCACTTTTATATTATTTGTTGATTTTACCTTAGATACGGTTGCTATAATTACGCCCATTATGCCCTAGGGCGTTATGGATCATAACGCCTGCTCATTGTACGAGGAGAAATGAAGCAACTTTCATTGATTAAATACTTCATAATCCTTATCGTATACGACTCTGGATTTCTCCGGCAATGAATTATTCGCAGCTTTGGCTGCATTTTCTATGATATTCTTGGGTAAATTCATTTCCATTATTTCTATAACACTACACAAAGAAAGCAGCAATGACATTCACTACATATGATGACCAAAATATTAGCAAACGTCAAAATATCAACAAATGACATGCCTACTATGAGAAGGAAAATGGAAAGTATAGGAGCAATGAACCGATTTTTTTATAACTAAACCGTCTCTGAAACTAAACATGCTACCTGAGTTGAAAAGATCGCCTTTTGAAACACATATCAATACATCTAAACTTGAGAGTGTTACGTTACTGTTACTAATTTTCAAGCCGAGCTTTAATTGCCAATTGTCTGAAGTGTAACGCGTGATAAGCAACTCTTTTTCAAAAACGAATTAACCATGTATAAATAGTATCTAAATATCTCCTTATATCAAGGATGAAATTGTTCCTATAATCGCCATTTTCAGTCTTCGAAAACTATATTTCTTCCAGACGTTACGTGTCCTAAATAGGGCTGTTGAACTGCTAAAAGATAAATGTAATCATAAACAAATGATATCGTGACTGTCGAATAGTTAAATGCCGGGGAACTTCTGGGAAACGGGTTGAAAAACTGCGTGTCCTTCGAACATGTCTATTAAACTCTGCAAAAAAAATTCGGAGACTAAAATATACCAAGGTTCGATGGTGGAACGTAGATGGGGCGTAATAATATGTTTATTTGTCGAAAAATGGTCGCTATAAATCAATAAAGTTACCCCAGAAAGGGGTAGGTATTATAGTACCCTTACATAATATTTTGAAAATATTTTCACCAAAATTGGTTTCAAGTCAACGCGGAAGTTTTTTCACAAAGGACTCCTGAGGTGCTATTGTAAAATAATAAATGCTAGGATTGTAAATATGGAAAAATGAATAGTATAGCAAGAGTTAACTGGATCGCATGGAAAGCATTGGCGTTCGTTTAAATTTTAGAGGCGAATTAGATTGGAATTTAAGTCACAAAAATTTACACGAAATGTTTGTTAATTGATCATTTGTTTTTTGATAATTTCCGAAATTTGTGTTTTTTCGAAACTTTTGAAAGATTGAAATTTTAAGAAAGTCACGAGGTTTAGGATGAAACGTTAAATATTATATAAAATCGGTTTTCAAATTCAAATGGCCTGTTATTTAGAAAAAATACAAATACATAACAATACAATACAGAAAATAATAATTCGAATATATATATATATATATATATATATATATATATATATATATATATATATATATATATATATATATATATATATATATATATATATTTAAATATTTATATATTTATATATATATATATATATATATATATATATATATATATATATATATATATATATATATATATATATAACTGAGTTTGAATTCTCGCACATCACTTGGTAAAACATCATAAAGAGTCTTGATAATGAATTCATAACTCGAAACAAGTCGATTATCCTCTACTGCTAAATACAGTATCTAAATATTTTTATATAGTGAAACTTAAGCCAAGTGTGTTTTATTTTAAAGTTTAAACTTCATTATATATATATATATATATATATATATATATATATATATATATATATATATATATATATATATATATATATATATATATATATATATATATATATATATATATATATATATATATATATATATATATATATATATATATATATATATATATATATGTATATCATATTCATACGGAAGGAAGTTATTCTTTGGCTTATTTCATTTCACACAAAACACTTCATTAGGTACCGTCCACAGGATATTGAAATATCAAGGTTTCTTCAATTTTTCTTTATAGCTCCAGCAGTTTTCAATTAATTCTGTTAACTCGATTTCCTTCTTGCGGTTATTGTTGAGATTTTTTATATTGTAAGTAATTTATTGATTTAAACCATTCTAAAAATTAATTCACACTTAAACGTTTTTATTTTTTTCTCGATAACTGTTGCAATTTCGTAAATAAGAGGCTTAAAACTTTCTGAACAAAACACAAAATTAATTTTTCATTTTAGAACCTACCTGCGGCTCATAATAAAATGTTCAGGGGTATAACCCCTGATATATTTTTCTGCAGATTTCTAAAACTATTCGGTATGCCTGATGATGTAAGTCCTATATATATATATATATATATATAGAGTCCTATATATATATATATATATATATATATATATATATATATATATATATATATATATATATATATATATATATATATATATATATATATATATATATATATATATATATATATATATATATATATATATATATATATATATATATATATATATATATATATATATATATATATATATATATATATATATATATATATATATATATATATATATATATTTGAAATTTTACCACCCTGTTGATCAATAACGAAGCAATTGTGGACCGATGTTTGTAAGAGTTTCTTCTGATGAAATAAGCCAAGAAATTACCTCTTTCCGTATACACACACACACACACACACACATGAAAGATTTAATTGAGTATCATTATTTGGTTTTTGTGCACAAAATATCACTTCTCAAACATTCACAACATTAAAAAAAATTCAAGTACCGGCGTGATTATCACTTCAGAGATTTAAGGGCTGGTTCAGTTCTCAACAAACCCAAACATCGTACAACTGGTGTTCAACATAGTTTTTCTTATATATCTGTAAATGCTCTTCAAGATCATTTTGAAGAATTGTCTTTTTCTAGTTTTATAAAAAAAGGTTGGTGGACACATGTTGAGAAGGTTATTTGTGTAATTAGGTTAAGATTTCTTTTTTTTGTTGGGTTATTTCCATTCATAAGGTTATTCACTTTTATATTTAATTCTTTATATTTCTTTCTTTCTTTTCCTTGTATTTGTGAGGCTTATGACTGATCTGTCTTCATTTCCAACTGAAGAGCTGTGTCTTGAAAATTAAGCATTAGAGTAGCTAAAGTTCGCCTCCAAATGGCTTCATTATGTGTATGTTATGTAAATATATACATGACAATCAAGTCATTAATATTACTGTTATTGTTATATATATATATATATATATATATATATATATATATATTTATATATATATATATATATATATATATATATATATATATATATATATATATATATATATATATATATATATATATATAAATATATATATATATATATATATAAATATGTGATAATTTTTGAATTTTTCTTGGGAATGTGGCTTAGCTAAAATGGATATTCATTTGTCCTTCTATATAATCATTTATTCCTTTTATTCAAACGTTTCGGCTTCACAAAGCCTTTTTCAAGGACTACAATGGAGAGAAAGAAAAGTTATTGTCACCAAAGTTACAGTTAAAAGTTACATTTAGTCGATAAATTAAAAAACACTGAAAGAAACATAACAATTTTTATAATATCACAGAAAAATGTTTACCTAGTTTCAATTATCTTCGGAACACTGTCACTTATTTCATTAAAACGTATACACAAAATTTCGAAAGAATTGATATTTATGATTGTTTACTTATTTCACTATACTTTATATACGCGTATGGCGTGCAAATGATATTAAACTCGTCGAGATTCGTTTGATTGACCGGTGGCCTGGACGTTTCAAGAAATATAAGCTAAGAACCAATATATGGGGAGCCAATATTTAAGAAAAACAGACGAACATTCATAATTTAAAAGAATAAAAAATTTTTTTTCCCATGTTTTTTATTCACGTCGTTTCTTTATTTTGACGACCTGAATAAAAAACATGGGAAAAAAAAATTTTAATTCTTTTAAATATAATTGAAACTAGGTAAACATTTTTCTGTGATATTATAAAAATTGTTATGTTTCTTTCAGTGTTTTTTAATTTATCGACTAAATGTAATTTTTAACTGTAACTTAGGTGACAATAATTTTTCTTTCTCTCCATTGTAGTCCTTGAAAAAGGCTTTGTGAAGCCGAAACGTTGGAATAAAAGGAATAAATGATTATATAGAAAGACAAATGAATATCCATTTTAGCTAAGCCACATTCCCAAGAAAAATTATCACATATATATTCTGGCTTAAGAATAAAGATTTTAATATATATATAAATATATATATATATATATATATATATAATATATATATATATATATATATATATATATATATATATATTTATATATATATATATCTTATATATAAAATTCTCGTGTCACAAAGTTAGTTACCTTACTCCTCCGAAACGGCTTTTTTGATTTTTACCAAATTTTATATGCACTTTTAGTAGCTCTGAGAATCGGCTACTATCTATTTTTCATTTTTCATACCCCTAAGTGATAAGGGTTGTTCACCCTTAACATTTTTTTTTTAATTTTTGGACAAAATTTGTTTCTATATATATATATATATATTTATATATATATATATATATATATATATATATATATATATATATATATATATATTTAAATGAATCGACTTACATGTTGACTACGCCTATGAGTATTTCTAGAGGACCAGGAAGAAGGACGCCGCCTTTTACATAACTGAAATTTCGAAAACAACCGGCTCAAATGAATTGTTAACCCTTTCGTGTACAATGAGGGGCAATAAAAATACAGATTCAGACTTGAACGGTACTTTTTTCGGAAACTTCCAATAAAGCATCGTTCCGGATCTCATCTAGACCAGCTCGGACGGGCAAAAAAATGGGTTAGGAAGGCAAAAAAACCGAGCCGAAGACTCGTGCTGCGGTCCTTTCATCCCTGCACTTGATTCCGAAAGTTTATTGCGCCATTTGTGTGCAGTTGCGTCATTTCGAAATTTGCCACGTTCTCCTGGAGATAACGTAACGGTACATCTGGAATTTATAACAAGTTTAACGTCTTATTCATCGGTGAGTGTGTTCGGACCCTACAAATTACAACCCCTTTTTTTGAAATGTTCAGTTCTAAATGAATTGAGATATGAAGGATTCAAAATTTGCTGTCTGTCGCAACGCGTATCGAAATTAGTGAAATGGGTTAGGTTACATGTTTTTATGAATCTACGCATCATCAGGTCTCTTAATATCCAGTTTTTATTGCATAGGATGGGCAAATTTCGATGTTTGTTCCTTTAAAAAAATTCGATTTTTCGACTTTTAGACACATGTGGACATCATGGGTGTTTGTATTGTTATGAGATAATAACTTTTATTTTCGCTTAGCTTACTGGTTTTGTAGATGTCAAGGCAACACAAATTTGACAATTCAACAAAATAATTGTCAGAAACATTTAAAGTCACTTATCTACGAATCATAGGACTGTGCGTTTTTGGTAAGCACCCGAGTATTAAGAAATATTTTTTGTATTGAAATATATAAAATTTTTCTTACAGATTACATTATGTCGGATTCGAAACCCAACTGTACGCCGTCCGACGAAAATGAAATTGCCGTGAGCGTACAAAAAAGTGTACTTTTTTGTACGCTCACGACCGGATAAAACAGTAAAAACAAAATGACGTCTGTAAAATCAAACTTCAACATCAAGAACTGAGGTTGAAAAAGTCGTCATTTTTTGACGTTTGCGGAAAATAGCTATTTATGAGTGTTAAAACTGATACTTTATAAACTCCACGAACAAAATGGAGTCACTTTTAACACAAATATCATACACTATTTTTTGTACAGCTTTCCTATTTTCGTAACAAAATAAAAGTCGAAATAGCATAGGTACTTTTGACATCTTTTGACAACTAATTATTTTTGATTTTTTAACAAGCATCGCGTATGTTGTGGGTTGTGGGAACCATCGTCATTAATAAGTGACAAAAACAGTTTAAAGAATGTCAGTCGATAAAAATACTTATCTAAATAAAAGGTAATGATTTGTTATTAATGGATATTGAAGAGGCTGCAAAAAGAGCCACACTAGAAATTCTGCCAAAAAAGTCGCGCCAGCAGTATACGAAATTGCATATACTAATTTTCTCGCCTGGTGTAGATTGAAGAACATATAAGGAAACTTCAGTGAAACAGTCTTTAAAAATGTTCGCTTATAAGGATTTTTTTTAACACTACATGTTAAAAAGGTTTTGAACACGAGTGATAAAAATATTTTTAACACTATAAGTACCTTATAAACGTACACTTTTTAAAACTCAAATAAGGCATTAAAAACGTAACTCTTAATGGCTCTTAAAAAATAATTAATTCAATGTGATGTACAGGGTGGGCAACTTTGGATGTTTGTATAGGGCAACTCGGTAAGTATAGAAGATACAGAGAAATTGAGGTTAAATTCTTGACTTCTGCTTTCTAGATAAATTCACAGGTGAAAACAAAAATTTGCCATCGTCTTTTATTTTCGAGTTATAAACTTTCTTTTTTTATAACGTGAAAATAAAAGATGATAATTTTACAAGTTTGTTGAATAATCCGCAATTGATAAGATTTTCTTTTAACCTCTTGAAAATTACTTCATTAGGTTATCTTCTTCCTGGATATGCAATATCACAGTTGTTATTACTTCGAATGAAGCTTTCTAACATATCACATTTCCCGTGATTTTCGTACGAAAACCTCACATTTATGATTAAATGAGTAATTGAGATTATGATGGAAACAAGAGGACAAACCCTGTCATACATGATCAGCAGCTACTTCGAATAAATGTGATAAAACGCAAAAAATCTAGTAAAATATTATTTTTGCTCTTAAAAACTTGCACATTTAAAGTGTCCCGATGTATGATACATGGTTAGAAAGGGGGGAAAATCCGTTCCAACCAAACCATAGCCAACTATGATAAGCATCTGAAAAAATACAACTTTAGACCATAAGTCGAATTTGCGCCGGTTTTTTCAAATTTTCTCGACGCCACTGAATTATCGAGAAGAAGTGCCTAGTTTTACGTTTTTTTACATTTAATCCTTTTTGAGAATATTATTTTAATTCTATCGTTTGAACACCATTTGCGGAAAAAATCGCATGTTTTATTCGGATGGAAGCACATTTTGTGGCTCGTATAAAATTATCTGCCTCACTGCGTTCAGCCGACAAACATTTAGTCTCGCCACAACAAGTACCTATCACTTTTACTCAATAAAACAATATACTATTCTAACGAATTAATTTTATTTGTTTTCTCAACCAAATACGAGTTAAACTGAACGAATAACAACTGCCAATTTTCCTTTCATAAAACTCAATAAGAGTGCATAGTAGGTATTTATTGATTTCTATATTGACTGGACTCAAGATCCAAACCTGTCAACGAAGAATTTGACATACTGTCGTACTACATCAACGCTTATTTAATTCGATGTTGCTTTGCAATCATCTCGAGTTTTGTACGATCTTCATCATTGCGAATCCTCTGTAATTTCTTTTTTATCTAGGAAAATCAATAACGTCGACCGATCAACGTGTCCTCACGCAACGTCGGAATCTCTTAAGTGTACTATACTATTTGACTTACCTATACTACTACTGTTCTAAAATATTAACTATTCAATGGAATTATTATATACCTACGTAACCGAGACGATGACGTCAAATATGTGAATTTCCATTCTATTACCCGATTTTCCCCTTGTTACAATTATGATAACGTTGGTACTTTGCAATGCAATCGCGTTTCATGTTTATTTATGTGAAGTGAAAAGTCAATCGGTCGTTCTTGTCTATTTTAAAATTAATACCGTAAACACCGTTTTAGTTATTATAAGCAGTATTTTTTCTGAAAATAATTAACTTGTAGCGTATCGATAGTCAACAGTCTGGTGTGGGAGAAGTTTTTTATTCGTTTTAGACCTTCTAGATAACAATTTTCAAAACTTTTTTATGATATATATATATATATATATATATATATATATATATATATATATATATATATATATATATATATATACCGGGTGCCCACGGAAGGTGACTCGCTCTTATAACTTTTTTGTTTTCAGAGATAATGAAATGAAATTTACAGGATCTGTTTAATGCATAAAACTGCATTTTTTGACAAGTAACTTAACTTCATGCAACTTTCGGTTTCACCGGAAGTGACATAAACTTTCGATTTTTAAATGGGACACCTGGTATATTTTCAGTTTTTTTGTCTCCATATGACATTTAGAATACAACCATGTATCATTTGCTACTTTTTGTAACCGTTGTTCATTTTTTTCGAAATAAATTTTTATTTCGGTCCTAAAATGACCTTGTTTACCGTCCTCGGACGTAGATTTGTGGGCGAGGCTTCGGACTTATTTTGTTTAAGTTGTGTTAGACACAGGCTACTCGATGATTTAAAATGTTATTTTAATCTCAATAAGATTCTTCATTCAAAGAAAGTTCTAAGGTTATGGGATTTCAGGTTTCTATCGAAAGATTTCTTTCAACCTAATACCTAGAGTGCGGTATCAAATTAATCGTAATAAAATTATCTTTTTTTTTTAACCCGACGAGCCACCATGTTGTCATTTGAAAAAAATACAAGTATAATAAAAGTTTTAAAATTTAACTTCACATAGCTGGAACATTTTGATCGAAAACAGTGAAGTTGTATTTTAAAATACATTTTAGGACCGAAATTAGTTATTTGAACGCATCCAGAGCCCTCTAGAATAAAAATTTATTTCGAGAAAAAAATAAAAAAACGGTTACAAAAAGTAACAAATGATACATGGTTGTATTCCAAATGTCATATGAAGACAAAAAAACGGAAAAAATACCCGGTGTCCCATTTAAAAATCGAAAGTTTATGTCACTTATTATATATATATATATATATATATATATATATATATATATATATATATATATATATATATACAGGGTGTTCCAGAATAACGTCAGAAAATTTCGAAGGGTTATTCTTTGAGCCATTTAAGAAAAAAAAAGTTCTTATGAATGTAGGTCCGCAAATGCTTCCTCATCGAAATACAGGGTGTTGAAATTTGAAAAAATATATAATTTTTTTAATATCTTCTAAACTACGAAGGCTATCAAAATGAACTTTAGAACATTGTTATAGCTCCTTAAACTCTATAAACTGCTGTTGGAAGTTTCTCCAAAACTGTCAAGGAACGGACAATAGGGGGGTACTGTGGGTTTCATTAAACCATATTTTGACTATATTGGTAAATAAAAATAGGCTAAACAATATATTTGGAATTTTTAAAATTAATTTTGTCTCCTGCTTCAATTCGATATTCTCAATCGTTTTCAAGATAATTAACCATAATTCCTTTGAAACATTTTCCTGGAAAAAGTATTTATAAATTAAAAATGTGGTTGCCTGGACTACTCGCTATCGCAATGCCGACTTATGTCAAAATTATATTTAGTATTTTGAGTAACAATATAAGTGTTCGCTTTTTTCTATTTCTTCAAAAAGAAAACGCTTCAGAATATCAAATTGAAGCAAGAGACAAAATTTATTCAATAGACTTCAAATTCATTGCTTATCTCTTTTCTATTTGCCAATAATACTTTCCCTCAAAAATATGGGGTAATGAAACTCACGGTACCACTGTATTCTCTGCCCCTGAACAGTTTTGGAAGAAATTAAAACACTATTGTATAGAGCTTGGGAAGGTAGAACAATGTTCCAAAGTTCATTTTGATAGATTTCGTGGTTTCGAAGATGTTCAAAAAATTATATTTTTTTTAACTTCAACACCCTGTGAGGTGAGGAAGCATTTGCGGACCTACAATCATAAGAACTTTTTTTCTTGAAATGTCTTTAGGAATAACCTCTGACGTTATTCTGGAACACCCTGTATATATATATATATATATATATATATATATATATATATATATATATATATATATATATATATTTATATATATATATATATATATATATATATATATATATATATATATATATATATATATATATATATATATATATATATCCTAGCTGACCCGGCAAACGTTGTTCTGTCATATGAATTATTACTATCTATCTATAATGCTATTCGCGAAAATATAAATGCATGAATCCCGATGCGTGCTACGCCCATTCCTGCCTCCGTTGAACAGCGCGCCACCTCAAACCTCGCGATCGTGCGTTATCGGCTATGCGGGAACTCTTTACTACAACTACAATTTATGAATGAAAAATTAATCAAATGAACATTTGCCAGTGGACTGAATTGTGAATCTAAACTATTCTCGAATCCACTGGAACACAAATCAAAATTTTCATCAAAATCGAGGAGGTGTTCAGTCACATACACACAGACAGAAGAATTATATATATATATATAGATATATTCAAACTTCAATTTCAATAGTCTGATTCTTATTCAATTTTAGTTTGGAAATAAGGGAGTATCCACTACATCTATGGGGAGACTTTGGGTAGAACTATTTATTCTTCGCCAAGCTTTCGAATTTTATTTAATTCCTCATCGGGGCTTCTATGCATGACCTCAAACTCATTATAAATAAATCATTCAGAAACTGAATCGAAATAAAATAATTCGTACTGTATTTCCATAAGTCCTGATGAAGAATCAAATAATTTTTGGCGAAGAATGAAGACCTTTTCTTAAATTCTCCCGGCAGTTTTCGTAGAGTCGACGTGGTGCACTTCGCGCGAAAAATATGTCATAGTGACAGAGTTCTGCTGCTCGCGCGCTTTTATGTTTACGGTATATGCTAATGAATGAATTCCCAAAAACAAATTCGTCGTTGATTGTGTGCAATTTTCAAGGTTCGTCATGAAAAAATCGTTTTCTATCGAATTTTCTACTTAATTATATCCATAGTAGGCCAGGTTTAGTTTTTGTTCAACCTTGAGTTTCAAGGCTTGCTTGAACAGGCAATAAATAGTAAATTATATCTAAATTTTATTTAGCTATCGTTTAGGTAGTAGTTGTATTAATAATAATTGACTTTGATACTGAGTTGTCGCTTGTAATTTATTGAAACATGATTAATATTGAAAATTAACACTTGCCTCATTGTTTCACTATAGGTAGGTTTATTTAAAAAATATAAAACAATTTGTCAACATGTTTCTGTTGACTAAGCCATTATCGGGTGTTGATAATATGTTAGTTGCCGAAACATGTTGACAAGCTGTAATTATATTTTATAATATATCAGGAAATGTTAAGACAGGTGTTCATTCTAATGTTTAATAATTTCCTTTAATGACTTATATTCATTCAAATCTCTATAACGAATCATTTTAATTCAATTATTCATTTATACTTTCAAACTATCAAGTAATTGAATTTCACTCGTAGTCATTTGAATATATGTGGTATTATGTAAGTATCAGGTATTTATATTGAAATTTTTTTTTTCAAAACAATTTGAATTTATGCATACTTAATCCTATGCTGCATACGATATTTATTAAATCTTTTTTTGATTAACTTATTACTTTTCATTAGTAAATTATTTTCGATATATAAATAAATTTATCCTGAAAGTATTAATAGACATTGAATCAAAATTAAGTGATATATTGAAAGAATAAAAATTTATTGATATTAAAATAATGAAGAATTTTTTTTATTATTGTACATTTACGAAGTAATGAGAAATGAGGATTATGGAACATGTTGAATAACAGTTTTTAAAAAATGAATTTGTTTCAACCTTTGCAAAGAACTGACTATCATTTCCAAAATAAGAAGATTTCTTAATTATAAATAAACAATTAGAAAGTGCTCTAAATATTTAGATTCCTTGAAAATTTCCGAATTATTCCGTAATAAAGATTATAAGAATGGCTTCCTGAAAGTCCATACCGAATGTTTCATTCTTATGATCAGTATATCTTCATTCTATTTAAATTTTTTTTTCAATTTTTATCCGATTCTGATATCAAATTTTAATTATTCTAACTAACTTTCACTTGTGAGAAAAATACCGTTTTCATGCAAAATTACACTTGAAAATATCACAATATACCTCTGAAGATACATCTCAAGACCAAAACTGCATCATAGTAATGCATTATTCGAAATATTTCTAGTTTAAGCTATATTTGTTATAAAAAGGAAATTATTATAATAATCTATAAACAAAAAAAGTTGTACAGGTTTTTCATCAGTTTATATAAAATATTTTACATTTATTACTTTCTCTTTATAGCGTCTTCAATTTTCGATCAATTCTTGTAACTAGAATTCCTTTTAGTTATAATTTATAAATATTGTAATAAATCAATTTGAACCATTTTAAAAATCAATTTACAGAAAACTTCTCTTTTTCTATTATTTTCTTGATAACTATTGCAGTTACTTCGAGCCTCTGAAGATGCATATCAAAACAGAAATTGCATCAAAGTAAAGCATAATTCGAAATGTTTTTAAATTCATTATTTTGAAAAAAAAAGATTTTTATTTACGAAAAATTTGAACAATTTGGCCACACCTGCTATAGTTCCTTAAAGAATTTTTGAATTATGTCAAATTTCAAAAAATTTGCGTGAGTGAATTAAAAATGGCCATTTAATCACCATTAGGGCTGCCTGGATAATCCTGAAACAGAAAAGGACCAAATTGTTCCGTTCCTAGAAAAAAAACTAGCTAAATATTCATACGCTGCTTCCAGCCGCGAAATCCGTCGCAGGTGGCGGTGTCCGGTCGCCGAGGAACGACGCTCATTTGTTTCTCTCGCGTACAGCGTCGTCTGAATCGAGACAGCCGGCCCGTCTGGTAGTCCAGTCGCAGATCGCGGCAAGCGCGCGTTATTCAGTTGTTTCGTCGAATACGTATCGCCGCGTTACGTAATGCGCCCCACCACTCGTCGAGACGATTCAGCCACCCCTCCCCTCTCCGAGCTTTTCAAAGCACACTGGATGCTGCGGACGGAGGAGAATGAGCGCTTAGTTTTTCTAATCTCTTTCGATTTAGTCTAGTTTTTGCTACCTGACGAGAAACACACTTTTTGTCGGCTGGGGCGACTTACACGAGATTTTGACGTTTTGTTTACGTTTTTTTTTCGTTCGATTTTTTCGTAATTTGTGTGGCGGGAGTGCAATAAAAAATAAAGAAAAATTAGTGAATTTTCGACATCTAATCCGACATTTTTAGGCGACGGGGACTACAAGGAAATAACTTATCAAATCGATGTGATACTACTACTTTAAATAAATGTGATTTTAAGAAAACTTGGACGAAGGGACCTTGCTATCATCGTCAAAATATTGTGATCAAATTTTAACTGTCCGTCAAATTGTTTATTGAATAATTAATAGGTAAAATTTACAGAGATAAATTTTTGATTAATCCAACGAATTTAAAATTCTTCGAATGAATATATAAATATCGGTGTTAATTAAGATTTTAATGTCAATTATTATAAGTCTATTTTGAAAATTTCGAATACCATGGAGAGCAGATTAGACTACAGAAGCGGTGGATTAGATTTCCATCCGCCATCTTCTATGTTATTAGAAAATAACACGAATTATTCCCATTTACAAAAATCCATAGAAACCCTGCGATCGCTCGGAGATAGACTGGGGGATCGAAACGTCGACCTGAGATTAAACCTTCATCAGGACCTAAGAGGTTATGACAGGACCAACCAATTGAACTTAGATAGGAATTTAGAATTGAATTTGAGCTTGAATAGCGATAGATATTTACAAGAACGTATGCAACAGGAGCGAAATTTGGAAAGATTGTTGAACGAGAGGAATTTGCACGATCAGCAGCGAAACATGGATCACAGTTTGAGCATGGAAAGGCTCAGCCTGGAGCGATCCCTGACGCAGCACATGGACAGGGCGCTCACCGATAAAAATCTGAACCTGGGGGGCGGCCAAGACAGGGGGGCGCTGATGGAGAGAACATTGACGAACGATCGGAATTTAAACCATACGAACGATAACAGGATACCGCCTTATCACAATGATAGATTGCCACCCTCGTCTGACAGGGGTAGATTGGAGAACGTCGACAATATGCGTCCGAATCAAGAAATGGGAGACTTGAAGTATCGGGAATACAAAAACCACTTGGATAATCTGAGGATGGAAGGGTCAAGGACGCAGGGCGGCGAGGGGAGGCTGGACGAGGACAGGGGGACGACCCCCACCACCCCTCCCACGCCCCTCTCGGTCGGGGAGAATTTTCACGAGGAAAAGGTATTTATTTTTAATTATTTCGGCATTAATTTCGTCCACCTTTCAGTCGGGCCTGTTTGCTTTGGCGAATTGAGTCGAGTCGTATTCTTTCTTTTTCGAAACTGTGTTGTTGTTTCATTAGGCGTTTTTTTGCGAGCGATTTTTTGCGTTGAATAACTAATTTGAAAAAAATTCGTGAATATGTATATTGTAATTTAATGAAGCTATTGAAAAAAAAAGACGAGATGTGTCGTGGGATACTCGGTTGGAACAAATTTCCAGTTTTATATATTATATATCAAATAATAGGCACAATGATATAAATTGAGAACGTTTAGAGTAATTGAATGAAAATCAGAATTATTCATATGCAAATTTAAACTATTTAAAACAATGATCTTTACAGAAAAAAAAAGTATTAGTTTTCTAATAACAATATCAACATGAAAACATATAATAGAACAACAGTAAATAACTATGTTATCACAACTGTCCGATATATATATATATATATATATATATATATATATATATATATATATATATATATATATATATATATATATATATATATATATATATTTATATATTTTTTTTATATATTTATATATATATTTTTATATATATATATTATATATATATATATATATATATATATATATATTATATATATATATATATATATATATATATATATATATAGATATTATTTCAGAAATTCGCAGGATGAATTCATTCTATACTTATATAAAGGTATAAAAAAAAATTTTGGACACTCGGTTGGGAAAAATTTCCAATTTTGTATATTATATATCAAATAATAGGCACAATGATATAAATTGAGAACGTTTAGAGTAATTGAATGAAAGAAAATCAGAATTATTCATATGAGGATTTATATATTAGAAGAGCTATATATAAATATATATATATATATATATATTATATATTATATATAATATATATATATATATATATATATATATATATATATATATATATATATATATATATATATATATATATATATATATAATATATATATATATAATATATATATATATATATATATATATATATATATATATATATATATATATATATATATATATATTATCATACATAATTACGAAGGATTTTAGAAATTCGCAGGATAAATTTATTCTATACTTATATGAAGGTATAAAAAAAAATTTCTTTTAATTAGTCATTCTGATCCCTGGTAATCATTATAGAGTTTATAGATAATTCAGAATTGAATATTTTCAAGTATTTTTCAGCTTATGAGAAGGTGAAAAATGCTTGAAAAACTTTCAAACCTTAGGCATATCTGTCTGTTATATTGTAATTGTATATTTGATAGGTATATATGATATATAACAGGGTATCTGCATCCTTGAAATACCTAGTAGTCCTGGAAATTTCAGGGATTTTGTTTTCTCCTGAAATATCCTGAAATTCTCAGCGAATTTTGGGTTCACTCAGGGAATTTTTTCTAGTGTTATCAGTTTTTTCCAAATTTCCTTTTAGCAAATGTAAAACCAGTATTAAATTGCAAAAGAAGAAAATCTTTCAGTATATTTCCAGAAATAATAATAAATAGGTACTGAGCAATTTTTATGTAAAGGCTAATGGTCTGATAGCCTTTTCACATGGCGCTAGTTCTTTCAAAAACTCTCTTGGTAACGAGATGTGTTAAACTCGTGTGTCTAAGACATTGTCGGGAAGAAACATATGACAAGAGTGATCCACGAGAGGAAAATCGTATCGCGATACCTGGAAAAATAATAAAATCACCTGGAATTCTCTGGGAATTTTAGATCCTAACTTGAGAAGACACCCTGTGTAATAGATAACAAAATAGTTCTTATTAATTATTTCAATGTACAATTTCTTGTGCAATATTTTTTCACTATTTTCAAGAAAAAATATCGTATCTTCTTCACTACTGAAATAATACATTATTACCATGAGATATGAAAAGTTTACCCACTAATATTAATATGATATAATATCTCAGTACGTTACTTTTTAATCACAATCATTCCGGAATTTAATTTTCGTTGAAATTTTGATAATAATGGGAACTCATAATAGAAGAAATTTCAAGTGTTCTACATTCTAATTTAATCAATGAAACTCCAATGAAAAAAAAGAATTACCTATTCAATTATAGGCATTAAAATATAATAAATTTCGATAAATTCAGCAAGGTTGGTCGTAGATTGAACTTGGAAATCCGACAGGCGTTAAACTGTCATTCATCTGTGTAGAAACTGACCGATTTGCATGATTAAATAGATTATTTCGCTTTGAATTGGCCATTAGATATTCGTAATTCATTGTAGCATTTTTCGTTTTCATCCGACTCGAATTCGGCGTATTGAAGGTCGTAAATTAAAGAGGGTTAATACCAGTTTAATTCTCATGAGAAAAGGTCACTTTGAAAGGGCCGAAAAAACAGGTTCCCGTATCTGAAAGGACCTCATATAATATCATATGCAAATGCGATTCTACGTGGTACTTTTATGTCGTCCGAAAGAAAGTGCAGAAGAAGGGACAACCGACTTTTCCCCGGTTTTAAGTCGTATATTCCCCTAAAATAGACTTTGGACTATATCGAAAGTCAACAGTGAGGTACGGGAAAGGTTTTCAAATCCTACTGACCATGTCTCCATATATATATATATATATATATATATATATATATATATATATATATATATATATATATATATATATATATATATATATATATATATATATATGTTTATGTTTACAGATTATACACATAATTTATATATATATATATATATATATATATATATATATATATATATATATATATATATATATATCTATATACAGGGTGTCCCGTAAATAACACGCCAGAGTGACACTGGAGATAGACTGGCTTCAGGTCAATCAGATAACATCAACATGACCTCAGTAAAAGTTTTCTGGTTTTCGAGATATTGCCACTCTTATGTTTTTTTCAAAAATCTATACTTTTTGGTCAATTTGTCGCCTGTTTTGAATATAAATAAGTTCTAACTCATGGTTTTTTTTCTACTTCGCTAACCTCAAAAAAAAATTAAGTTGTTTCAATTTAATTTAAATCCGAAAACCTTAAGTAAAGTTTGACTATTTACTGTGAAAAAATATTGTACCAGACAGAATCAGCAAATGATCTTGAAAACTAGCCTATTTAATGCTCTTTCGAAAGCGGTATAACATTTGTGGTTTTTTTCTTTCAAAAGTCTAAAAATTTCAATTTTTGTCATTGAAGTCGTGCTACTTGCGAAATACACTGCGCCGCAAATTTAACGTATAGCTTATATATTTCCTAAGTTTTGACTGAATATTTTCTCAGGCGGTGATCCGATTTGAATGAATTTTTCACAAAATAGTAGGTCTGTTCTTTGAAAAAATGTAATAGTTATAGATGATAAAAAAATGAATTAACTTATTCTACAGGGTGTTTGAATAGCGACATGTTTTCTTCGTCCAAGTTTACATCCTTCTGCAGGCAATATCGGGTAGCTCAGACTTGTAGTATAGAGAGATATACAAAACCACATAAACACAGTTTCTACTTGTAAAGAAATTCTGAATACACAGCCTTCTTCGCAAATTAACAAAAAAATTTTAGAAAATTTCGTTTAAAAAGTGTGAGAATTATAAAAACATGAATATCTTTCGAGTGGCTCAAGATAAACAGACGATTGAAAAAACAAATCACTCAGAAGTCATGCGATTATAATACCGTCTATTTTTTTTCTGCCTGAGCTACCCGATATTGCCCGCAGAAGGATATAAACTTGGACGAAGAAAACAAATCGCTATTCAAACACCCTGTACAATAAGTTTATTCATTTTTTTTGATCATCTTATAACTACTGCTTTTGCTCAAAGAACGGAGCTACAATTTGGTGAAAAATTTGTTCATATCGGATCACCGCCTGAGAAAATATTCAGTCAAAACTTAGGAAATATTTAAGCTATGCGTTATATTTGCGGCGCAGTGTATTTCGTAAGTAGCACGACTTCAATGACAAAAATTGGAATTTTAAGACTTTTGAAAGAAAAAAACCACAAATGTTATACCGTTTTCGAAAGAGCATTAAAAAGGCCAGTTTTTAAGATGATTTGCTGATTCTGTCTGGTACAATATTTTTTCACAGTAAATAGTCAAACTTCACTCAACGTTTTCAGATTTAAAATAAATTGAAACAACTTGATTTTTTTTTAGGTTAGTGAGCTAATTTTTAATGAAATGATAGGTCGATTGTCTCAACCATATATTGATGATAGCATAAGAAGAAGAAAAAAACAGGAGTTAGAACTTATTTATGTTTATGAGGCGAGAAAATTACTAAAAAGTATAGATTCTTGAAAAAACATAAGAGTGACAATATCTCGAAAACCAGAAAACTTTTACTGAGGTCATGTTGATGTTATCTGATTGACCTAAAGCCATTCCTCCTCCAGTGTCACTCTGGCGTGTTATTTACGGGATACCCTATATATATATATATATATATATATATATATATATATATATATATATATATATATATATATATATATAGATATTTATATATATATATATATATATATATATATATATATATTTCCGGTATATATTGACATCTCCAGCAGCTCTCAACTAGTCGAATGAACTGAAAACTATCAAAATTAGGTTAAATTTTTCCAACTGCCGCCATTTTAACGTAGATATTTCTTGTTTTTTCATTGTTTTTGACAAATTGCCGAACTCCACAGCTTGTACAGATTGAGTTAGAGGGTTGAAGTTTGGTACGTACATTGAGTTTATGGTGACTCAAGATCCTTTGTGAAATTCAACTATTTTTCCCAACCGCGCTGCATTTCGTGGTGACTATTCCGCACGAATTGCATCTCGATCTATTTCGCCATCAGTGAGAGATGCACTTCGCGAATTTTTTTTTACAATAGAGGGTTGAAATTTGGTATGCATATTATGTTGATGTTGAGTTACGTTTCTTCGTTGGTTTCAACTTTTTTCTTCGGCCACGATGCACTTTGCAATTTTTTTTTTTCAATAAAAGAAATTATTTTCCACCTTTTGATAATGTTTGCTATTCAAGCGTGATTTTCGAAATATAATTCAAAAATAGAATCGCATCTCGACGCGATGCATTTCGCGTGGAAAATACCATCTTTTTTTTTTCATTGAATAAACGAAGGTCATCTTCTTGAAGAGGCAAAGAGTTTTTCGGCAGGAACCGAAAGATTCTCCACATATCGACCTTCACACTTGGATGCAATTAAATATGTACGGGAATTTAAATACATCGAATAACCAGATATTTTATTAGTAATTTTACGATCGCTTTATTGGTTTTTGGTGAATATGTTTCGTGTGAACGATTCCGTGTCGAAGATATGCTTATAATAATAATTGATCACTCCGAGCGTTTCGTCGTTGACTATTGTAAGCTTCAGATATTCGTGAAGTTGTTGATTGGTAGGTACACGTCTCTTCACTTAATTAAGTCGATATCGCTCGTACGATTATTCGATAGAATTGGAAAACTATCTTTTGTCGAAGATTTAATTGGTACTTAATGAATATCGACTCGATGCTTTTATTTTCAGAGTGTTTAAACTCGGAAATAATAGCTCAAGAATGTTGAATTATGTCTACGAACTTAACTGGTGTTGTTTGATGATATTTTGAATTGAAATTGCGGATATTATATTTATTGTTATTGTTTACGTTTTGTTTATTGCTGTGGAGTAAAATGGTCTTTGTTTATTGTTGTATTAAATAGGGAAACAGTAGAAAGAGAAAATCAATTATGCTGCGTTGCAAGTAGAAAAATCAACAAGGTTTTCAACAGAAAAAATACTTCATAACTCCATAAAATATGTGCATATAGTGTTTATTGATATTCCGCGGATGTCTTGGTGAAACATGATTAAATGTTGGATGAATCTTGAAGAAATATCTTTTGCCAAGTGTTATTTAGAGATTCATCGAATATTATTACAACATAATGAAAGTTATTTCTTCTAAATTCATCGAATATTTAATCATGTTTCACCAAAACATCAGAGAAATATCAATAAACACTATATGCACTTATTTTATGGAGTTATGAAATATTTTTCTTGTTAAGAACCTTGTTGGTTTTTCTACATGCAACACAGCGTAATGTATTTTCTGTTTCTACTTTTTCTCTATTTAATATAACAAAAAACGAACGGCATTCAACACCACACCTATAAACAAAACGTAAACAATAACAATAAATATATCCGAAATTTCAATTTAAAATACATAAAGATAATACGTTGGCAAATTCATTTGTAAAATTTATGATTAATCAAATCAACTCTCCAACTGATCTAGTTTCGGTCGATGAACGTGACAATACTGATGAGCTCGAGAAAGAGCGAAACAGACTGTCTAGTGTTTCCTTTGTGTGTGTCACAGATGTCGAATTTTTTAACATTCTCCCTTGAAAGATTAATGGGAATCCCATATCGTTGAGTCTCATGAAATTCCTAACGTAACATTATCTTCAGCATACAAGGTACGCCTGTTTAGCACTAATGAATTTTCATTTTCAATATATATAAATATAATATCTATATATATATATATATATATATATATATATATATATATATATATATATTGATATACCTATATTTATTTGCGTTTTTTGAAGATTTTCTTGTTGGTTATATTTGTGGATATTCTTCTTGAATTTGATACAATTCTGGGCGTTAAATAATAGTTTAAAAACCTAAAAAACGCTTTAATAGAAATGCAAACTGAAAAGTAGAAAATAATTTTGAATACATTTGAAATTATGTTAGTGTAATTAAAAAAAAAAATTCTTTTATTGTAGCTTTTCAAGATATTTCCATAATTAATCTACTTCCACCAATATCTGTCATTAAAATATTATAAAAATTGACTCCATGGACCCCATGCTTTTCTACAATAAAAGAAATTTTTTTGATAATCATCCTATTCTTAATTTAAATTAATTAAAAATTATTTTCTGCTTTTTAGTTTGATTTTCTATTAAATCGTGTTTATTAGTTTTTTTAAACTTATTATTATATATTATTTAATTTAATTCATCCGAAATAGTTACACTTTCACACAAAAAATAATTCTATCGTCGTAATGTATCCTTAAATGTCGACTTTCCAATGTCAGACAAAATCGATCGAACTTACTGCAGATAGCGAATGAGAAAACAGAAAAAAAATCGTATCGATAAACAACACATCGCCGTCACAATTAAAACGCTATTAGGTATGTGAAAATATAAAGGATGGCGGCTCCATTGTCAGTCATTCCATACTTAGCATTAGACTTATCACACCATTACGTTTTAATGTTTTTTTTTAAACGCATATTTCTTCAGTTCGTAAACGTGTGTGTACGTTTGTCTGTTTCACCGACTTGTAATAATTGTGGGTTTGGTGAGATTAATCTGGAAGTATCAAGGCTGCGTCTTAATATTTTATGATATTATTGTTGTAGCGCAGAGATGTATTGACGGACGATTATTATAGAAGTGTTGTCAATCTAAACAAACGTAGGCAATATTGAAAAATATATTGAATCTAAAAGGATGGATTCATGCCTCCAGAAGTATACAATACTTTTGAAGGCATTGCAAATATGTGGACTAATGTTGACATCTGTGTTACAGGGCATGCTCTTATGCAGAGCTTTGAGTGCAATGGTTATATTTTATAGTTTTTTATTTGTTGTGTATACGGAGAGAGCAAGCTAGGATCTGTTGATAGACGATAATATATTGAAACCAATATGACGATAGATTCATGTCTCCAGAAGTATACAATACTTTTGAAGGCATTGCAAAAGTTTGTACTGAAGATGCATCTTTGCTTCAGCGACTGGTTCTTGTCTACTATTTGCGAAATTGTTGACTAATGTTAAGATCTGAGTTACAGTCCTTGCTTACTTATCTTCCTATTTTCATATTGAGCTAATTTATTGCGCTCTTCTTATGCAGAACATTGAGTGTCAATGGTAATATCTAACGTTCTATTTGTTGTGTTATTGTTGTATAAGGAGAGTGCAACCTAGGATGTGTTGACAGACGAATATTATAGAAATATTGTCAACCTAAATAATGCCTCCAGAAGTATACAATACTTTTAAAGGCATTGCAAAAGTTTGTACTGATGATGCATCTTAGCTTCAGCGACTGGTTCTTGTCTACTATTGGCAAAATTGTTGACTTATTGTTGACATCAGTATTAAAAGCCTTGCTTACTTATATACCTTTTCATACGTTAAGCTTGAGATTAATGTAAGTTATTGCGATCTTCTTGTGTAAAACAATAAGTATCGATGGTAATATCTAACGTTTTATTTGTTGTGTTAATGTTGTACGCGCAGAGAGCAAGCAAGAATGTGTTGACAGACGAATATTATAGAAACATTGGCAACCTAAACAAAAATTATCAATATTGAAAAACATGTTGAAACAAATAGGCGGTAGATTCATGCCTCCAGAAGTATACAATACTTTTAAAGGCATTGTAACAGTTTGTATTGCAAAAAATTTCGTTCATCTTCAAACAATTCGGAATGGTGAGCAACTTTTGTTCGGGGACGTTTTGTACAAGGTACGCAACATGAAAATGGCCCGCGCAATTCCTCCGGTCCATCTCTGCGCCCTCCGTGTTTCCCCGATTCCGTAATTTCGCTGTCATGAAACGCTATTACGGTTCCATCGAGTCAGGAACGGGAAGGTGTTGTGGTAAATTCGAAGCATTGAACATGACCGTGGCTGGTGAACTGAATGAACGTCGAAGGCCAACCGCCACAGACTCCCAATCGCCATACGAACGATTCGGCAGCTCTAATGATGATGGGTTATCTACTTGTGTGTTTTACGAGGAAGCTCGTGAGAAAATACAAGACGTCCGTGCGGTTTATGGTATCTGTTGATGGTGGTTATCTAACCGAGTATTACCTACTTGACCACTGCTGTCTCTAGGTGAATAAAACTTCCTGTAATTTGATTTTGTATACTGGCATATTGATTTTTTCTTCTGGCCGAATCGAAAGTTAATATGGTACATAATTGGACAGGGTAATATACGGATTATATCCGTAGGGTTTATTCATACGAATGATTTTGATAAATGGTCTACATTAGCCAAATTTCAAGTATCGGTCTTCACAATTATATTTTACAATAAGCATAGGCCATGAAGATTAATATTTCCATTTATTCTTTGGAATTTGAGTAATTTCATGTTTTTTCAGTTCTAAGTCTGTTATTCTTCTGTCGATTATATGTCATGATTCCTCAGTGTATATCGTTAGGTTTTCTGAAAAACTTCATCAATTCTATGTTTTTTATGTTTCTATTAGTTGTATGTCATAATTAAAAGCTTACTCTGTCAAAAGTAGTAGTAGTTCTACTTCACGTTGATGTCTGCTAACTTCGAGTTCTTACTGAATGTATCTTAGTGCTCTGGCAATAATACGTCATAGTAGTAGTTCCGAACGTATTTCGATGTTTGCCAGAGATTTTATCAATACTAAGTTTTATCATTTCTATGGCTGTTATCTTTCTGTCATTTATATGTCATGGTTACAAGCTTACCCTGTCAACAGTAGTATTTCCGAATGTATTTTGATGTTCGCCAAGAAACTCCATAAATACTATGTTTTATCATTCCTATGTCTGTTATCTTTCTGTCATTCATATGTCATGGTTACAAGCTTACCCTGTCAACAGTAGTTGTTCCGAATGTATTTATATGTTTGCCAAAAAACTCCATGAAGTTTTCTCATTTATGTGTCTGCTTCCTTCTGTCAATTATATGTCATGGTTAGAAGCTTAGACTGTTAACAGTAGTAGTTCCGAATGTATTCCGAAGTTTGGCAAAGAAATCCATCAATATTAAATTTTCCCATTTCCATGGCTGTTATCTTTCTGTCAATGGCTGTTATCTTTATGTCATAGTTAAAAGCTGAGCCTGTCAACAGTAGTATTTCCGAATGTATTTCAATGTTTGCCAAATAACTCTACCAATATTTGGTTGTCTATTTACCGAAGAACTTCATCATTCCAAAGATTTCTCAGTTCTTTAACTGTTTAACAATGGATATATAAACGAATATTTATTATTTATATTATATACAGATATAATATAAATAATGAATAGTCATTCATCAGAAAATTATCACCTACTCTTTTGCTTTATGACAAAGTACGTTCGAAATAAAATCCCATTTTTTGTTCATAAACTAATTCGGTAATAAATTCATCATTGATTTTTTTCAGTTAATAAAGAGCTACACGGTATGAGATGCTTAAAAAATATGATTTATAATAGGATAATTAAAGATATGATGAAATCAATTACACTTGTTGGTAAGGAAATATTTTATTTTTATTTGGAGGTTATAGCGTTTAAAGTCTCCTTTTATCACTCAAGAAGATTACTATATCACCTTGAAAACATGATTTTAATACTTTCACGACTCGAACATTCTAGCTAGATTCAATCACAGCAAATACTTTTGCTATTATAACCAACTAAATAGCTCTCAAAATTTGGATCTAGGATATAAATCGGCGTATAATGGTGCAAATATTCCAAATGGATATTATCTGTGCACAGTTATGTCGACTTTAAGATTAAAAATGTCGATCCATTGACTTCCAGGTATAAAAAATATGCATTTCTGAATTTCCGGGGAATTTGTGGTTTCTATTTATGCAGAGAGTTGCTTGGAACATGATGTCATGCTGAATTGTGCGTAGAAGGCTCTGGGATAGAGGTTTCGTTTGGTTTTTAGACAGTTTTTCTATACTTCTGGCCCTAGGGTGGGAAATTTTTTTCAGCGATTGCTTATGAGTGGCACTGTGATCTTCACATAAAGAAAATTCATCTTGATATCTACTACTGGCTCCTAAAGACAACGGTTTGATATTCTTCACTTCCGATAAGTTATTTGACCCAAATTTAAATGCTAGTTAATTTCGTTAGTCATTATAGAAATATTTCGTTTATAACCACGAGTTTTGTACGTTTCGAATTTTCTTCGCTGACCAATAGCTATTAAAATAAGCTATTCGTTACATATAGGTAATATAAGATCAATCACACAAGCTTTCATTGGAAAACCGCGAAATACGTGCTCGATACGGAATTGTAATGGGTAATGCAAATAAATGAAAGTTGGCATTGAAAAAAAACCAGTAGAATCGAAAGTGAATTGTGTCATTCTGTGGTGGGCCGTAATAACAATATCGAATTGAATTTGTGGAAAAATTGCAGTGAAACGCTGATATATCAAATGGTTAATAGAACTCGGATTAATCTAGCAATGGTATTTCGTTGTTTGCAACGAAACACAGACAAATTGTCAAACGAGTGTGCAGAAAACCGCGTTGTACATCATCGACTTTGTTTATGTGTACTCATATTGCATTTGATATTTTGTACTGAAGGATTGTTGACATCTCATATAGTAAGCTTATTAAGATGTGTTATATGCCTTTTCGTGTCTATCGAAACAGAATGGAATTATCTAATCACACTGTTGTTCGGAACACATTGAGTTCGGATTTTTCTGTATTAATTCAGAAACTGTTTTTTATCCAGCTATGTTCTTTATTTCCAGAAGTTCGTATCCCTAGTGTGAAATATTCAATTTAAATTCAATCTTATATATTCTGAAAATTATTTGTGATGTTGAATATTTTCGTGTTAAAAATGTTATACCTCATAAAAAGTGGATATCCCACTTGAAAGAAAGTTTCGGAACTAAATTAAATGTTTTGAGAGAGTTTTCACGTATGTAGAGGTGATTATTATCTCAGTCTTCTATCAAAACTATTGTTACCAGTATAGAAAGACAGAAAATCTTTCGGTTTCAGGGAGAAAATTTTTAATACCGATTTAATATCGGTATCGGCTCGAATATCGTTTTAATATCATTTTCATCTGCCATAATCGTATAAATATTGAGAAACTTTATTTACTTAAATTATTTAAACGGGAAGATTAACAACATGAGCTGTGTATTGTCAACAACATTTTAATGGTCGAGTTAGATCTATAAAATAATCCTTCGGTACAGAATAATAAAAATTAAATACAAAAAATTAAAAATTAAGAACTTGAATATTGCGAAAATTTCAAATTGATGTTTTTATATATTGGATAAATAGAATTCTAAATAGTCGCTCAGTGATCGAAATTAGAAAGTCTTTACATACCTCAACTATTCCAAATCTTACACTCTTCAACGCCTAAAAAGGAGTAAACAAATTTCTCCTCCTTCAGTTATTAACTTATAGTTGTTTTATTTTATCTCAAGCGGCCTACAGTTTAATTCCAACTCTTATCGGCCAATGGGCTTGAATCTATATCATTACCTACCCAACATTATATATATAGATATATGTTACGGCTAATATGCAAATTTGGATAGTTTATAAACTAGCTGGATAGTTCATAAACTAACCAAACCATTGACTATTTCGATAGAAAGCGCAATTTCCACTAAAATAGCAGTCTTGGCTAATACACTTGAGATTATTAAGGAAACCAAAATAGCTGGTTAGTCTATAAACTTATTCAAGGCAACCTAGCTAATATGAAATCCATAATATCAAGTAACACAAAATAGCCAAACGTTTGGCTAGTTTATAAACTAACTAGGCTTAATTAAATGTTCATGGCATTTCTTATTTGATGAAGTAAAGAGGAATAAATTGCAAATTTTAAATTTAACCTCTCCACAACATCTGCGATTGAATTCTCGCTCATCACTTGGTGAAACATCATAAAGAATAAAGTATAAACTTTAAAATAAAAACACTTGGCTTATTTTTCGCAATATAAAAAATATTTAGATACTGTATTTAGCAGTAACGAAAGTCGACATGTTTCGAGTTATGAACTCATTATCAAGACTGACTACAGGAGAGTATTGCATCGTAATTTATAAAACAGACAAAAGCAAAGGTGATACCTGAAAATCAATTTGTTCGTTTACAAGGGGTAATTGACTATTATGGGCGGAACTTATTTCGAGTATTTCAAGAAGGTCAAGGCGTTTTCCTTTGTTACCTGAATGTTACAATTTGGTTTTGTTGAAATCCAGGAAATGATTAAATTTTATAAAATGTTCGGAAAAGCCAGTGGTATTTTTATTTTGTAAAATTGACTTTATATGTTCATCAACACGAATATTTATATTCCTTCCTGTCTGTCCAATATAGAAAGCAGGACATTCGTCGCAAAATATTTTGTAAATACCACTGTTTTCTCCGATGTTAGATTTTTCTTTATTATTGACCAAGAAAGACTTCAAGTTTCTTTTATTTGTACAAATTGTTTTAACGTTATTTTTCGATAGTCTGTTGCAAATTTTGCTACTCAAATTAGGCACATAATTTATTGGGAAGTATTTTTGTTCTTCATTAATAGTTTGCGTGGGGTATATTGAATGCAACAGATACTTTATTCGTTTTTCCCCAATGAGCTTGCAATGAAAGTCTTATCGACAAGCTCATTGGGAAAAAACGAATAAAGTATCGGTTGCATTCAATATACCCCACGAAAACTATTAATGAAGAACAAAAATACTTCCCAATAAATTATGTGCCTAATTTGAGTAGCAAAATTTGTAACAGACTATCGAAAAATAACGTTAAAACAATTTGTACAAATAAAAGAAACTTGAAGTCATTCTTGGTCAATAATAAAGAAAAATCTAACATCGGAGAAAACAGTGGTATTTACAAAATATTTTGCGACGAATGTCCTGCTTTCTATATTGGACAGACAGGAAGGAATATAAATATTCGTGTTGAAGAACATAAAAAGTCAATTTTACAAAACAAAAATACCACTGGCTTCTCTGAACATTGTATAAAATTCAATCACTTCCTGGATTTCAACAAAACCAAATTGTTACATTCAGGTAACAAAGGAAAACGCCTTGACCTTCTTGAAATTCTCGAAATAAGTTCCGCCCATAATAGTCAATTACCCCTTGTAAACGAACAAATTGATTTTCAGGTATCACCTTTGCTTTTGTATGTTTTATAAATTACGATGCAATACTCTCCTGTAGTCAGTCTTTATAATGAGTTCATAACTTCGTTACTGCTAAATACAGTATCTAAATATTTTTTATATTGTGAAACATAAGCCAAGTGTTTTTATTTTAAAGTTTATACTTTATTCTCTCCACAACACTTTTTTAGCTATTTCACTGTAAATTTTAGAATTATTTGATTTTTTATTATAGAAATCTGATAGAGGCGTTAAATTTTTCTTTTGCTTTGTTACTCATTTTATTAACAATAACTGTTGCTGTTCTTGTGAGACAGGACAACACACAAATTAAAACATTTCATATTCATAACCTAAGTTTATTCTTAAATTAACCAGAAGATTCGTTGGTTAGTTTATAAACTAGCCTAAACTTTGACTATTTTGTGTTACTAGATATTATGGATTTTATTTTAACCAGGATTAGTTTATACACCAACAAGCTATTTTGGTTTTTTTAATAATTTCAAGTATATAAGCCGAGACTGTTGGTTAGTTTGCAACATAGCTGCTATTTAAGTGGAAATGGCGTTTTCTATAAAAATAGCCAATGGTTTGGTTAGTTTATGAACTATCCAGTTGTTTATAAACTATCTTTGAGCCACAATATTTTATGGGACATAAACAATACCCAAGGCCAAGGTGGGACTCGAACCCACGATTCTCCGCATACAAACGATGAACTTACCGCTGGGCTACCGAGACCTCATTCATAGTTTCTTCTAACGAAAGAATTGTAACTCGGAAGTAGTACAGAAATATCTCATTGTGTTTCGTTTGTGGTTTATATTTCAAATGATTTGTTGGTTGGCTGAATATCCACTTTGAATTCCACTTTTTTCACAGTCCGGTCTGCATGGTTCGATAATAAGTGTATATAAATTTTGAGTTGGTATGAATTTACCCTTTATTAATTCCCTGGAATTTCTCATTGAATGACGAGCGAATCTAATGCTGTCGAGTTCCACAACATACAGAACAAATCAGCCGCTGAATTGGCAAATTCTGCGATCTTTTTCGATTTGAATGGAAGTTTAATATGTGGTTTTAACGCTACTTTCTCATTGTATTCACTATTTCCTCGCTAATAGTATGAAAATGAGTCAGCATCGTGATTTTTCTTCTCGCTCTGATTCGATTTGCTTGCATATACTAGCGATTGCGTTTTTTTGCCCCACAATCGATTTGGTGTTTCGGGCGAAAATGTTTTCTTTATATTATTTATTGTTACAGTTTATATTG
Organism: Cynegetis impunctata; assembly: GCA_030704885.1. Taxonomy (NCBI): domain Eukaryota; kingdom Metazoa; phylum Arthropoda; class Insecta; order Coleoptera; family Coccinellidae; genus Cynegetis; species Cynegetis impunctata. The sequence continues at coordinate 59,370 of JARQZK010005176.1, forward strand.
ATTTTTTTCCACTGTGGAATTGGAAAGAATATTTCGAAATTACGAGCATATCAATATGAAGTCTCGAATATCATTGAAAATAAGCTCAATAATAATTATAGCAGTTTATCAATAAAACTGTTGGAAAAATATTCCGAAATACATAACATTTCATTATTTTTTTATTCTTTATTATTTGACAAAAGATTATGAGTCAAATGGAATGAAATGTACGAATTCTACTATAACCCTTTAAATCTCATGGGGTTGTCCCTTGTCGATTTACTTTTTATTATGTCCTTAATACGTTCTGAACAAAAACAGAATTTAAATTCACTACGTTTATTATCACAAAAATACTTCGAAAAATATAAAACTGCGATTGCAATTTCGGTCACTAGACTATCATCGGGCAAATTGAGTTGAGAACTTAACCCTTTCGCTCACCGCATTTTTGTTTTTCAAGATAAAAATCTAAAATTAGGAAGACTTAATCTTTAATTTTTTTACAATTTTTTGATGTACTCGATAAAATTCTATGCCATCCATTTTAGGGGGTGTGATATGTACAATATACTGTACATTGTCAGTAAACGGTATGTACAATATATTGCACATTTTGAATAAGTGGTAGTGTATTATCGATTTTGTAAAATGAAATGCAATTGAAAAACAACATAAGGTTACAACTGATCATTTATTTGTGTGATATATCAAAATACAATTTCGTTTTTGTGAAATGCATAGGTAATATTGCACTTAGTACAAACAAAATTCGCCCTTAATGTACATTCAGGGAATTTGCATCTGGAAGAAAGAGATTTTCCATCAAAATTAGCTTCCATGTCATCTGAACTTCTTCCTTTACCGTATTTTCATCATCATAACCATTGCTTACTTCTACGTCCCTATCTCCTCACTCCTCCCATAGTCGTCATCACTAAGCATTTCAATATCTGATAGGCCCTCCTCAACTAGTTTCAATAGTTGTTCTTCAGTTAACGGCACTTTTTTACTCATTTTTCAATTCGTACCACTACGAAATAAATCTAAAATAACAAGAACTCTAAATATGGTGGAGTTTTTTTACCATACCTGTCGATTTCCGTTTACTCACAATATACAATATATTGTACAGTAATATTTACTCTGATATAGAAAAAAACAATCTAAATTTTCAGGAAGTTCACTATGAAAGTAACAAATACACGAACCTATCGGTTATTACCAAAAGAAATATTGCAGACATGTCACAACATGTTTTACAGTTTGAAGCGCCACCTCATTTCAACATTCGGAAACAACTGCTACAACTCAGTAACAGGTACCATTAATAAAAATTTTTTGGATAAACTACTCAACGCTAGGTGAAGGAAACAGGTTAAAAAAGTAATAAGGATGTTTACGGAATACTGTACTTAGTTAGTAAAGTGAATAGAAGCATTCTACAAATTCGTTAGGATTTACGTAGTGTGATGTACAATATATTGTACACCGTGAGCGAAAGGGTTAAGAGCAACATATTTCAAGAAGGGCTAATCGAAGTGGGTTTTCCAAATTGGTACAATAAACTGTTCTTGGAAAATAATTTTCATTTGAATGCACTTAATATAGGAGATGCTACAAGAATGCCTCCCTCCACGTGAAAGTCGATGACGAAACTAAGACCAACAGCATCAAAATTAAACGAGGAGTACGACAAGGTGACACCATTTCGCCGAAGCTTTTTACATTGGCCCTCGAGGACGTTTTTAAGAGAATGGATTGGAGTAATAAAGGGATTAAGATTGATGGAATATATCTGAACAACCTCCGCTTTGCCGACGACATTGTACTGTTATCAAATGATGTTGGAGAGATCGAGTTAATGCTCCAAGAGTTAAATGAAGAGACCAAAAGGGTAGGACTGAAAATGAACATGACGAAGACAAAAATAATGAGTCCTGAAATCACACAGATCCATTTAGACAGCACCGTCATCGAAAGAGTGACCGAGTATAATTACTTGGGTCATATCATAACTCTGGGTAAGGATAACAAATCCAAAGAAATATCAAGGCGAATAAAACTCACTTGGGCAGCATTCGGTAAGCTTTCATATATTTTGAGAAATAAGGCTATCCCCATCAATCTGAGACGTCGGGTTTTCGATGCTTGCGTTCTTCCTGTTGCCACATATGGAATGGAGACAATCGCCATTACACAGTTCCATGCTAACAAACTCCGAGTTATGGAGCGAGCAATGGAGAGAGCAATGCTTGGGATATCACTCAGGGACAGGGTGAGAAACGAGGATATTCGTGAAAGAACCAAGGCCAGGGACGTGATGGAGATGATCGCGGAATCGAAGTGGCGTTGGGCGGGTCATGTCGCAAGGGTGAAGGACGGGAGATGGACGCTGAAAATCGTGCAATGGAGGCCGAGGGAAGAAAAGAGGAGTAGGGGCAGACCGCCTCTCCGATGGACAGATGATATAAAGAGGATAGCTGGAGGACATTGGTACCTAAAGGCGCAAGATAGGGAGCATTGGAAGGAATTAGGAAAGGCCTATGTCCAGGAGTGGACGAGTGAAGGCTGAAGAAGAAGAAGAAGAAGAAGAAGAAGAAATATAGGAGAATATATCAAGTAAATCTGGTTGTTCAGCAAGATATCGCCTTTTGCATTATGATTGAGTTTGAAAATTTCCAATGATTCTAAGTAAGTTAGTTTGGTCCCTTTTTGTAATTTGTTCATAATTTGGAAGTTATCTATTTGTGGAAACGTTTCAAGTTGTCTCACATCTTTAACTTATTTTGGTCCTCAGAGAACAGTCAAAGTTGCTGATGTCATACCTAAATGTAATACTAAAATTGCTTTCAAACCTAAGACAAAACTCTCAGGATTTTTATTCAATGCCAAAGATCACTTCAAAATTTGAAAGTTCAGGGAGTAGGTTGATTTGTCCTGTATGTAAAGCAGTGTATATAGGTCGGACTGGTCGATACTTCAAGACAAGATTCAAGGAACGCCAATAATCTTTTTTGAAAAATAAAACGGATTCAACGTTTTCAAATCATTGCCGTGAAAACCACCACCCTTTTCCATAAATAGATAACTTTCAAATTATGCACTACTTATCGAAAAGAACCAAACTTACTTACTTAGAATCATTAGAAATTTTTAAACTCGATCATAACGCAAAAGATATCTTGCTGAACGACCAAATTCGCTTGATATATTCTTCTATATTTAGTATATTCAAACAATTATTTTCTAAGAACATTTCATTGTACCAATTTGGGAAACCCACTTCGATTAGCCCTTGAAATATGTAGCTATTGTCTATTTAGGTAGGTACCTGTAATAATTCTTCCCCACACGTAAACGTCAAATCTATAATTATGTAGGTATTTAATTCTTAACTCAATCTGCTCGATGATGGTCCAGTGGCCGAAATTGCAATCGCAGTTTTATATTTTTCAAAGTATTTTTGTGATAATGAACGTAGTAAATTCAAGTTTTGTTTTTGTTCATCAATTCGTTTATATATATGAGAAATATTTATTTTTTCTCAATTCAAATTCATTTAAGATATTCACATAAAATATACCTATGAGTCTGCTGATCTTATGTATCCTAGGAATAAGATTGAATTGCTATAATATTACCACCTAATTCAAATCGAGATATGTAACATTTCCAATCCCAAGGCAAAAAAGGTAAAAGTACGTTGCTCATCTACTTCAAAAAAATTCATAAAACGGCGTTCTAAGAGCCGACCTCCTGTATAGTTGGCCCGTTATGTGGAAACTGCATAAAACCGAGAAATAGCCGCCTTATTTGGATTCAGTATACTTAATTTACATAATCAAGTAATATGAATTACCTAATTTGATTTTCGTTTCTGTTTATTATGAATAGATAGATGCGTTTTCTTCAACAAGGAATTTATTGGCATAGGTCAATATTGTAATAGATTGAATAAACGGGCTATTTAAGTTGTTCCGGGAGGAAAATTATATGTCCAAGATAAATTACATATCTCGTCGGTTTTTCCTATTAATATATATATTTGAATATATTAGTATTTAGAAAGGAGACTCTGCTCGTCATTATAATATAGAAATGGTAAATTGATTCGACAAGTTGCTCTGAAAAGCGTATTTTAATGAACTTTGGTCTACTTGTCACAGATGGCGCAAGCAGTTTTGCATTACGTCCACAAGATCCAATTAAGAAGTATAAAGTATTAACCCATCAAGAGTGATTATGTCAAATTAGATCGTAATCATTTTTTGTCGTTAAACTTTTGTTATTATAATAAATAAGAGTCCCCAATTTGCAGTGAAATTTGAAAGAATTAATAACTCTTTTTATGATTTTTTCTAGCTTTTTATATAATTTGGATCAATTTCATTCGCTGCTACGATTTTCTCCAGCCCTTTTTTTTGTTTGTTGTTTGTTAAGTTTCACATTTTCTTTATAATATTAGTTTTCGTAGTTTGTTCCGAACTATCCAGCCAATAGAAATTTTTGGATAAATCCTCGGCTCTTGACAGATGGCGCTAGCGGTTTTACACTGCTATGTCTTGTCGTATATGGTTTCAATGAAGAAGAACAGTTTCGAGTGTATTCACAAGTGTGCTACAGTGTTGACGTCAGAAAATCAAACCGTGTTTTCTGTTCTTGAATTATAGAGATTTTCCAGAATGATTAGTTTTAGTTCAACAGTATGTGTGAACTAGATTGTTTGCTGCACGTTTTCAACTACAGAGTTTCTTTATTCATCTAGCACGTACAATGAAAGGTCGTCACGATTTTCATAATTCGTTCAAAACCTCCAAAAATTCGACAAAAAACGCATATTTCGAATTATAAAAATTACATCATGAACAAATCGAATGAGGCAAGCAAAGCGTGAAATGATAAAAATCACAGCAACATTTGAGTTTTCGTCAGAAGGTCTACAGTTGCTTCATACTTGGATTGCATGCGAAACAAAAAAATTACTCAAATCGATCGTTTGAAATTTGAGGAAAAAATATGTTTTTATCCGTGCTACTGGTTCGAATTAATCGTTATTGTTATTCTATGTAGATATCATTTAATTCCATGAAAAAGTCAATACGGCACGCCTTTTCCGCGAATTATTGTGAAATGAAGGTCTCCATTGATATTTAATGAGTTGAAACCACTGTAAATAAAATTTGTTCTGGTTTCACCGCAAAACGCTGCAAAAAAATAAACGGTCAATTTTGTTTTCAAACTTTTGAAGAAATGGATACTAGTACAGAACAACAATTAAATTATCTCAATAAATGTTTCAATTTATTTATATATATATATATATATATATATATATATATATAAATAATTATTAGCAATAACAGGCTTGTTGAATCTTAAAAAACTCGATTTTATTAAAAAGTTGACGTTTCGCCACGACATTCGTGGCTTTATTAAAACTTTCGATAGAGCCACGAATGTCGTGGCGAAACGTCAACTTTTTAATAAAATCGAGTTTTTTAAGATTCAACAAGCCTGTTATTGCTAATAATTATCAAGAGATTAGAAATAGTTCACAGGCAACAACAATTCGAATAAATATATATATATATATATATATATATATATATATATATATATATATATATATATATATATATATATATATATATATATATATATCACAATTATAATTTGAAAAATATATAAAACTGCGATTGCACTTTCGGTCACTAGACCATCATCGGACAGATTCAGTTGAGAACTGAATACATAATTATATATTTTTGCGCTTACGGGTGGGAAAGAATTATTGCAGGTACCTAAGTAGACAAGAGGAACATATTTCAAGAAGGGCTAATCGAGTGGATTACCCAAATTGGTACAATAAAATGTTCTTAGAAAAATCATTATTGTTTGAATACACTAAATATAGGAGAATATAATATGAAGTCAATCTGGTCGTTCAGCAAGATATCTTTTGCATTATGATTGAGTTCAAAAATTTCCAATGATTCTAAGTAAGTTAGTTTGGTTCCTTTCGGTAATTTGTGCATAATTTGGAAGTTATCTATTTGTGGAAACGGGTGGTGGTTTTCACGGCAATGATTTGAAAACGTTGAATCCGTTTTATTTTTCAAAAAAGATTGTTGGTGTTCTTTAAATCTTGACTTGAACGATCGACCAGTCTGACCTATATACACTCTTCTACATACAGGACAAATCAACTTATAAACTCCTGAAATCTCAAATTTTGAAGGGATATCTCTGGCATTTCCTGAGAGTTTTGTCTTAGGTTTGAGAGTAATTTTAATATTACATTTAGGTATGACTTTAGCAACTTTTTGTTGTGAATTTTTCGGATTCTTCTACTCGATATGTACCGAAATTTGACTGCCAACAGTTATAATCTGATATTGAAAAAATGAGTAAGTATCCTTATAAGAAAAATGGTATATAAAGAAAATATAACAGTAAGTCTTGTATAATTACTTCCTCATTCAAATATAACGTTTTTGAAACTCCTTGATCTTCATTCTCTAGCTGGTTAATCTAATGAAATTAACATTTTCGAACAAACATCCATCAATTCAACACTCTTAGTATATTTCGGAATTTCCCATCAACAGTAACGGCTACGATATATATATATATATATATATATATATATATATATATATATATATACATATATATATATATATATACAAACTGATTAATAGAATATGGTTCAGAATCAATAAGATATTTATATAAGTGCTTTTTGAAAACTTTCAGTTAACCGCAGACACCTAGGCAATAGTTTAAAAATTCGAATAGCCATATATGAAGGGCCATTGGCAAACCTACAGCTATAGTGAATAGGTAGATGAAACCAAAATATTCGTCGGGTTGCGTTCTTATTTATATATTTGTTCAAATGATGCGGATGCAGTTTTGAAAAGATCATTAGTCGATAGATATATAAAGCATGAAACGTTAAGATATTATTAACTTTAAAAACACCTCGACAAGATCCTCTGTAACCGAAACTGAACATAATTCTCATAGCTCTTTTCTGAGATAAATAATATCTTTCGCAGAAGGCAAATTACCCCAGAAGATAATACCATATGACATAACAGACTGAAAGTTAGAAAAATATAAAGTGCGAACACAATCAGAGGTTATCATGCTTTTAATGACCACAAGGGTGTATAGTACACCCTTTTTTCTTTTTTCTAGTTTTATTAACATGTGTAGACCATCCTAGGTGTATGTCTAATGTAATACCTAAGAAATTTCTCCTAGAAGGATATTGTAGTCATCATTAATACACAAAGATGATGGGCAACTACTTTTAGGTTTATTACCACAGAAAACAAGGCCTTGAGTTTTTCTCTTATTGATGACTAAGCAACTTTCACTGCACCATTTGTCCATCTCCGCAGCCATCGTACCACCAATCTTTAAGCACGATTCAACATCAGTAGATGCAATGAAGAAGTTGCTATCGTCAGCGTGAAAAATGGGTGTGCAGCCAACTGCATAGCCCACATTAGGAAGTGTGTTTATGTGAATAACAAAAAGTAAAGGGCCAAGCACGCGTCCTTGAGAGACTCCTCTTGAGAGGACCCTATACTCAGAGTGGTACAGGTTACCACCTAAGTTGATTATAACTTTCTGTTGCCTATTATTCAAATAGCTTTGAATAAATCTGAGAGAGATATCCCGAATGCCATTTGACTCCAATCTTTCAAGAAGACATATGACAGTACGTCTTGTATAATTAATCCCTTATTTTAATATAACGTTTTTGAAACTCCTTCAAGTTCATTCTCTAGCTGGTTAATCTAATGAAATTAACATTTTCGAGCAAACATCCATCAATTCAACACTCTTAGAATAATTCGGAATTTTTCATCAACAGTAACGGCTACGATGTTACTTTAAATGTACGATTAGTCGGCGATTCAATCGCACATTTACAACACAGATTATCCGTTTTGGCCGACGAAAGAAGCGAAAGGACAGAAACAGAACCGTAGGAACCGCGCGCTCGTGAATGCATTTAGTGAAAATTAAACTCTTTAATACAGTGTTTCTCAACCTTTGGGGGCACCCATTAATTACGTGAGAAAATTACACTCATGTATAATAATTCCCATTTGAGAGAACGAAAATCGTAGTTTGCTATCGAATAAATAGGAAGGAACAGAAATGCAAGTGGATAAAAATATCGGATGAATTACGTTACCTTACCAACGTTAGCAATTATTCGTTTAGCAAGCGTTGCATCAGTTTGACAATTGTAAATGTCGAAAACAGAATTTAACAACAAATACCTAATATTCCAGTAAATATGTTGAGATTTGGAAATATTAGCGAGGCAGAAATAATGAGGGAGATCGAAAAATCAACTCCTGAAAATACAAAAAAAAAGTTATTTTTCCATTTGGAATCAATTTAGCGAATTTTGTAAACAACGAAACTTCAATTTGGAAACCGAACAGTCAGTGGAGAATGTGGCAGGAATATTGATGGACTGGGGCTTTAATATGAAGAAACAGAATGGGAAAGATTATAAAGAATATGTGGTGAAAACAATGTGGAACACAACCGTGAAAATGTTGCAAACCATGTATTTCGAAAAATTTAATGTTACTTTCAATCCTTTCACTGATTTGGCATTAACAATAATTCATGGAATTGTCGTACCAAATACCACGCGAGCTCAGATTTAGCAGGATATTTTTTGTGGTTGTTTTCTCATACTTACTTTCATTGGCAATTTAACTCGATCTGTTCAGACAAAATCACTCGAGCTACGCTATCGTGATTTTGTCAGAACAGCTCTCGTTAAATTGCCAATGAAAGTAAGTATTCGAAAACAACGACGAAAAAATATCCGGCTAAATCTGAGCTCTAGTGGTATTACCCCCGATAATTTTGGCGATTTTGCGATCCCTCCTCCCCCCTTGGTGAGATGTGAGATTTTGCTCGGCCCCCTCCCCCCTCCTCGATTCTCACGTGAGATTTTTTTAAATGCGTATTTATTATAGAAATGAGTTAAACTGTGCTCGATTCCATTAGATTTATTTAAAGAAACCATTTTCTTATATTTTTTTTTCATTTAAGACTAGTATTTAATATTTTTAATGACGTTGCATAGAATCACAATGAGATTTAACAATAAAATACCTAAATAGGAACTACTAAAATTTGTAAAAAAAATATTCAATCTAATTCAATTAACGGAGACTAATGTATGATATCAAGTGTGAATACTACTTTAACACTTTTTATTCCGCCAGAACTTCAATAAAAAATTCTATTAGTTCAAGTAAATTAGTAATATTTCATTTAAATGTGGAGAAAATAAAATTAATAATAAAACAATTGCAATAAGAATACAGAATTTTTTTTTCAGTGAAAATTATTATTGCATCGTATATTTATTACAAAAGGTTATAGCATTATTTTTTATGAATAATCTTTCCATCGTACGGTATATGAAAAAGAAATATTTTTTCCAAAAAAAAATTTATTTACTTTTTATAAATATTCATCAGTGCATAATTAAGCCGTGATGAATATTATTATGTATGATTTAGCCATATTTTTGTGGAGAAACATTTTTTACTCAATTTAACCCAGTTTTCTAGCAATTTTATACTGTTTCTTGCGAGAAAAAAATTACGTGATATTTGCCGAGACCACCCCCTCCCCCACGTGAGATTGAGTGAGATTTCTCTCGACTCCCCCCTCCCTAAACACCTCACCTAGTTAATGGATGTCCCCTTCCAGCAATTTATCTCAATCAATAATTATCTTAATGTACCTTTCTACTCACCTACTTATCTTTTTAAGCTAAAATACATTTTTCTTTCTTTGTCCACTATGAACTTCTCTATCACCTTTTCTTTAAAATCAGGAATTATTTGAACCTTTGCACTTTTAATTGATTACATGGCCAAAATACTTGTGCCTTCGTGCAGGTGCAAAAATCCTCGTCTTCAACTCGCATTTTTGTTGCCACCAGCACTCATGCTTCTTGATAAAATATTACTTAGCAACAAGTTTTTTCGATTTTTTTCGGATAAATTAGATGCCCTTATGATATTACTTACGTATATTTATCTGTCCTGCATAAACCTTACTTAAACAAGACGCAATATTCACATTTCCCAAGAGCTGAAAACTTAACAGACTGTTTTTACGCTTTGGAGAATTTTCGGAGTCACGAATTCCTACCTTCGTTCAATTTTCACCCCTCCAAACATTAAACAAACAAAACAAAAAAAAACATTACTTTCATGACATCCACACAACCACGGAGTCTTGTTGTAAATGTTTTCATCAAATTTTCGCCTAAAACCCGGCCGACGAGCTGGCCGATTTTATACCCTTTCTGTTCCTGCATTATATTCAAAACTGGCGTCGGACGTCCATTATCTTTTAAATCCACTTTCTCCTACAAACTTAATTTGCTAAAAACAACTTTTTTTAACCCACGCACCCTCATTATATTTATAAAATCGGCAAAAGAAAAAACAATACAGCTCTCACAGCCCTACCAACACAGCAGGTAATTTTCATGCGGGCGCAGACACGTTGAGTCCGTAGCAGTCTTCTCCGTTGACCTCGGATATCTGCAACAAGCGTGTTCTTTTGTTATGTTTACCGCCAAAAATGGAACCACTTTTTCCAACAATTGTTTACAATTTTTGTTGCTGATACAAGGTAATTACAGAAACTCTTATCACCAATACGTTGTTGATAACACAAAAGTTGGAAATCTTTCTTTGGAGGAGACCCACCATTAGGTACCCATTTCAAACCTGATATTCCGGACGGGCTCCCAAATGCTGAGAAAGAAACCTTCATAGACATCACGGCAGTGTCGAAACCAAAATACAATTTAGTAATAAATCTATCTTTGAATTTGGGACAGGATCAGATGATGAGTTTTCTGCACTATCAACAAGATATTTCGCACTATAAACAAGACATTTCGGCTTATCCGAAGACATAATATAGACCTCAGCTTAATATAGAAAGAAACTGAGTGTCTATTTCTAATATTAAGCCTTTCTTGGAAAAAATTTGATATCCAAGTCAGGCCCAAGGAAGTTACTAATTATTATTAAATTTGTCTTTAATTTAGTAAGTTTCAATTAAGAAGGTTTTAATTTAGTAAGTTTTTTTAAAATTCAATAAGTTAATTATTGAATATTATGAGGAATTGTATTTTGTTTTGTATTTTTGTGTATGTGCTATCCTTTCAGTCATTTAGTAAATTTTTTCAAATAATTTTTTCTCTTGGATATAAACGTGCCCCCCGTTCGATGTTCTCGCGTCCCCTAGGGGAGCGCGGCCCACTTGTTGAGAATCGCTGTTTTAATAACACCAATTCGTCGATTTCTTCCTCGCCGGTGACCTCGGGCATCCACTGTTGGATAGACAAGTCGAAAAGTTATTTTATGGCCGTAGGGGCCATCCGAAAGACTACCGACAGAACATGACTGGCCGTTTTAAAACTATTGGGACAGGTTCCGCTCCACGTCCGTCGGTCCAATCTACCTAGTTTGTTGCCAAGCTAGGATCGGTGTTATTCTCGTAGAAGATGTCGAACGAATCGGTTTGTTTTTTGAGAAATCATGTCCGTGGCGTTCTACCTTCATGTTTTTTTTTGTGAGAATGTTTAACCAGCCTATTTGAAAAATCTGTAAATAAATTTAAACCTGACACATCAACTGAGAATTGTAATTAGGAATAACTAAATGCACTCACTTGTTCAAAGAAATGCCCATACCAAGAGCAAAGCTGTAGGAATATATACATAAGCAATATCTTTTTAAAAAAACGAGCAAGTAGTGATGTTGATTTTTTGAACAAAGTTCCTTATCGCACGTTACACTCAAGACAATTGGAAGCTAGACCTAAGAGTGATGAAATGTAAATTTTACCTAATAAAAGCGATCTTTTCCAACCGGGTGGTATGTTTAGTTTCAAATACGGATGAATTGAATAAGTGAATTGAAAACTATGTAATATTTCTTCTTACAAGTATGGAAATATTCGTGGGAATTTCATATTTAAGTTAGAATTGATTGTTTATTATAGTTTACGTTCGATTTTGAGTTGAAGAAATTATTATAATTTTTAATAATCAATTAGATATTCGTATAATGATAATCAGGAATTGGAATGTATATTAAAGGAAACTAATATATATGACATTAATTTAAGACAATTTGATTCTATATACTGAACAGTCCAACTTACAGGAGTTGACTTTGAATATACAAGATAAATATAAGTATTATAAGGATTGTCTTAACTTAATGTCTCTAGGTCTTCTGAAGAAGATAATAAAAGACTATCGAAAGCTCGAGAACAAAGTAAAATGAGTATAGTTTCATTTTTTCTAGTACTGCTATCCCAATTGAATTAACTCTTGTATTCACCGATATCAGACATCAAAAAAAATTGTGGTCCAGGAGATCTAAATCGGATAAAACAATTACCGCACGCCAATTTTTGAAAGTTTTGTTCTGCCTCGTAAACTATCCCAGTTGCCAAAGTTCATACTCTTCAATGGTCTATTATTTCCTTGAATTGAATAAACCTAGAAAAATATTTGAATATATTTTTTTTTAAAAAAACGTTTCACCTCCGTATAATTCTAACTAATATTAAGCTTCCTTGAACTCTTCCTATTCAAATTCGAAGAATAATAAAACCACAATTATAAAAGCTTGTAGACTATTTATTCCATTTCTACTGTTCTATTCTGACACTCAATTCATCTTCTTTAAAAATCTCACATTATTACTTTAAGCTCGGTTGAAATATTATATCACTCTAAAGAGACCAATTTTATATTCAAATTATACTTCACGTAGCATAGTTAAGGTTATGTGGACGATATGTATCTCTTATTCTATTTATTATAGGCGAAATTATAATTACTCAAATTTTTTTAATCGGGAACATCTAAATATTCAATTCACGGTCTGGCGAAGTTATCCTCAAGTTCATCTAGGGTTGCCAAACATACTATAAAATATAGTATCTCACTATATTTCAGGTCTGCTTACTGTTCAAGAAATATATAGTACGCAATAATACTATATTTTCAATACCAACATCTTACAAACAAATCCTCCATTTTAAAAAATCATAAATGCTACTTTTTCTAATTTTGACATATAAAGTGACACTTTTTAAAACTGATTGACATTATGAAACGTCTTACTTTTTGTAACTAGTTGCATAAAGTAAAATTTTATGCAATTGGCGACGAAAAATGTATTTCAAAATTAGTGACAAAAAGAATTATTCTATTTATTAAACTGTTATAATACAAGTTAAAAACATAAATTATAAATTAATTAATTATTATGAATATTGATAACACAATTATTGCAATTATTCAAATTAATTCCCGACGACATATTTTTTTCATTGCTCGAACTTGCTGTTATTTGGGAAGCGGCGCACATTGCATTAGATGTTTCACCAAATATTTCTTGCGCTATAAGTTTTTTATTATTCATGGAATTTTCAACATATCCCTCCGCAACAGAGGCAGATTTCCAACCTCCATGCCTCTTTAATTTTAAAATATCAGCGCCACTGTCTGCTAGGAAAGTGGCAGAGCTTCTTCTGAAGCAGTGGCCAGTATATAGAACAGGATTTGAAAGACCAAGAAAATGTGCAATAACTTTTGGCAGACTGCTGAATGTGTTAATTCCCACAGGATTTCTGGTACATTTTCCATTCGCATATTTTACAAAAAATCTGTTGTGTTTAAGAACCTGGGGATGCAACTTAATATATTTTCTTAATATTTCAACAAGATTCGTATTTTCAATGTCTCCAGTGGTAATTGCAAACTGCCGTATAACTTTTGTTTTTGAAGGTGGGATATCAACACGAAAATGGCTTCCTTCGTCTATAACATTTTCAACTGGAAGAAATGTTAATTCCGCTTTTCTGCATGCTCCTGACATTCCAATTATCATTGCAACCTTAGCCATTAAGTATTCTTTGTCATCAGCTTCCACTAAAAATTTGGCAAAATCTTCTTTAATAAAAACTTTTGACTTTTTAGCACTGTACCCGTCCGCTTGCCTTTTAATATATGCTACCAAATTTTTATATTTTTTAATATCAATATTCCTTTTCAGATTTAGTTCAGACCTTAACATTGAGTAAAGTGTCCATAATGTGGAAACTTTTAGATCTTTCTTACCCTCAAAATATGCAAGTAAAACTTTCTCATTAACATGTTTAATTTTTTTCTCATCACACCACGTAACAAATTTTTCGTATGCCAAATCATAAACTGCCTTTGACTTTTTGGGAATTACTGATAATAGAGCATTACCTGCTGCCTCTTCAATATCGCTTGGTAGCTCTTCACAACTTGAATCACTCATTTTTAAAAAATAAAACTAAAAATATATCAATCTCGCTAAAAACCTTCCGTCTAGACGTTTTTACAAAATGTCGAACTGACAACTAACATGAAGTAACAGCAACAAACTAAATTTATGTTTTCCAAATTTTTATAAATTATATTAAATTTTATTTTTTTATTACTTTCTTCAAAATTAGAAAAAATCTTGTATGCAATACGTTACGAAATGAAATTTTGTGTAACTTGTCTAATCTCACGCGTTACAGAAAATTAGGCATTTCGTAACTGATGGCATAAATAGCTATTTCATAACTGTCGACTGATGCCATAGTACGTATCAGACATAACTCATAATTATGTCATCATAACGTAAAACGAATTTTTGGTCTGCTTTATTTTTGTTTTGGGGATTTTGGTAATTAATAATTTGATGTTGTCTTTTTTTTGGGAAGTTAAACTAAATAAACTAATTAGAAAAGTCGTAGCGATGAGAAAAGTTGAATCAAGTTCAAGTGCTCCGCCACTAACGCCGATTAAAAATCACAAAATACAAAAAAAGAGTTCCAAAATATGTACCTGAATGGAAAGAGTATGACTGAAGATTCCCAAAATATCTATAATGTAAAACGAAAATCGTGTAACATAACATTTTCTTATATTACATTAGATGAACAAAGAAAATTCTACAACAATTACAAAAATTCTCAAACAACTTTCCAAGGGAGCTGGTTATATGTTTTATCTACTCCAGTGAGTTGAGAAGCTCTTACCGGACGCATTTTGAGTGAGTTAAGAGCTTCTTAACTCACGCATTTTTATTACCGCACTCTTTCTTTAGATGACTACCAAAATGAAAATAGAAGTTTGTAAAACATTCATTTTGCAATACCTATTAAATACAAGTTTAATAAACTACCTATTCTATTAATAAATCAATGCCTCTTCTTCAATATCAGAAGAATACTTTCCGAATCGCTCATTTTAGATTACAATTTTTGAAACTTGACTTTAAAGTGACATCAATATTATTTAATATCAAATTGACATTGCCATGTATGGGGTTTCAGGTACTTATTTGAACAAAGGTATTAAGGTAAAATTAATTATAATAAAAATGACGCGTATAAAAATAAGTATCCCAGAATCCCAAAATCGCGTAATAGTTATTTACGATACAAGTGAGTTAACAGCATCATTAAGATACGCGTGTGAAAGTTGCCACACAAGTGTCTTAATGGGGTTAACTCGCGTGTATTGTACAATATTTTATCTACTAAGATAAAATATTGTACAATACACGCGAGTTAACCCCATTAAGACACTTGTGTGGTTACACAACTCGTGCTACGCACTCGTTGTACAACTTTCACACGCGTATCTTAATGATGCTGTTAACTCACTTGTATCGTAAATAACTATTACGCGACGCGAATTCTACATTCACAATCCAACGATGAATTATAGAAAACGTCAAGACAACCCGACTCAAAATTTGCATATAGCTGTTTCGAGCTTATTGGATCTCATCAGTGCAGCTTATTTAGCTCAGAGTGAATTAACAAATTTCTAATTGTTCCCCAATACAAACCGCGGTCGGGACTACTATCTGAATAACAACCCAGAGCGCCCTCCATCAAGGATATTGGAAACCAACAATTCACCGCTTGGATCGAAAATGAAGAATCCAGTTGCAAGAACACAGACTTTCTGACGTGAAATGTCTATTCTGCAACTGTCGCGTAATACATATAACCAGCTCCCTTGGAAAGTTGTTTGATAATTTTTTTTATTATTGAAGAATTTTTCTTGTTCACTTTATTTAGTGTATTAAATTGACCATGGTCAACTCATGATTCATGATTGGATTTTTAACATTTTCTTCTACTATATTTTTTATAGATTATTTTGGAAAACACTATATTTCGCCGAAGAAATGTTGGAAACCATAAGCTACAGTTCCACCGGAGGAATATTGAGGAAAATTTTTGTTGCTGTTGCGTGTTTTCGAAAATATTCCTGAATGTTCCTTAAAGTTTCTTTATGTTCCGGCAACAAATGTAGACTGTTTATACTTGTCACCCTTCTAGCTTCGATTCCACGGTAGGAAAATTGAGGATAATTTTTTTTTGCTATTGCGTGTTTGCGTAAATGTTTCTAAATGTTCCTCAAAATTTCTTCATTTTTCGGCAACAAATGTTGACTGTTCAGAAGAAAATAGGAAACATGTGTAAACAAATCCGAGTTGCTATCGCAGTGGAAACGTATCGAGAACGCAACTGGTAAACATTCGTGTCGCAGATTTTCAGTGTGCAGTGAAGTACGAAAACGAATAAATATATAGCTACGTTTCCACCGGAGGAACATTTTTGTCGCTGTTGCTTGTTTCTGTAAATGTTCCAAAATGACCCTTAAAATTTCTTTATGTTTCGGCAACAAATGTTGATTGTTTGTACTAATCAATATGCAACTATCGACAATTTTAGTTGCTTCAGAAACAAGAAATTTACGTATGTTGCCATAAGATTCTTCCCTTGGCAACAAGGCGAAACATTCAGCAACAAAATGTTCCTCAACGTATCTCTACGCTCATCATGCATTTAAGGCTAATATCAGCCCGCCATGCATTTCTGATATTTCGCGAAAGAGGTCATCACTGTGAGATTAGCGAACGATCTAACGGTTTTTCGGCAAAGGTGTTTGACTAATCGCCCAGGGACAGACGATGCACGGTTCTATTAATAGATTATTATGGTAGATATTTCGGCATTAAATATTCGCAAATTGGCGAGTTCGAATGCATTTGGAGTTTGGTGAACTCGGGACAAATAATTCTACTGAAAAAAAAATGCCATTCGGTTGCCGGAACGTTCCTGCCGTTTTTCGGTAGGGGACTTGAAGACTAGTCTGAATATCGCAGAACGATTGAAAATAAATGACATTCGTGCATATCGTAAAATAAGGGCGTTAGCAGCCGAGCTTTCCACAAATATTTCTATACTTTGAAAAAGAAATATTGCATAGTTTATAATTCACATATTTAATTTAACCGTCTATGAAATTAAACATGCCGACCGCGTTGAAAGCATCGCTTTCATTAGGTTAACGTTACATTTTATCATGTTTAAGCCTAGTTTTCATTTACCTAGTGTCTGGAGTGTAACGCGATAAGGAACTTCGTTGCAAAAATCATTTATTGAATATATTGCTTTTTTATATATTCCTACAGCTTCGCTTTTGGTATTTGCAGTTGGTCGACCAAGTGAATGCATTTAGTAAATCCTATTTACAATTCCCAATTGATGTGCCAGCATACCTTGATAAAAAATCAGAAAATAATGGAGGTGTTCGGAAAAATTTAGCCAAATTTTGATAGTTTCGTTCTGCCTCGAAAACATTGCCAGATACCGAATTTCAGCTCATTTGATTTGATGGGTATATGTACCGGAAAAAAAAATGTATACATATAGGTATATATATATATATATATATATATATATATATATATATATATATATATATATATATATATATATAAAATATATACATATATATATATATATATATATATATATATATATATATATATATATATATATATATATATATATATATATCAGACATAAAAAAAAATCGAAATTCGTTGTCTAGAAGGTCTAAAAAGTATTTAAAAAACTACTCCTACACCTGACTGTTGATTCTTGATAAACTGGAATAGTCTTTATTATTTTTTTCGGGAAAATACGGGAAAAAATGGTTCGCGAGGCATATTTGGAAGAAGAGTTGATTTTTGTTACTTTTATACGGCGTTGGATATGAAGATAACAAAGTGCAATTAACCGTTTAGTGATTTTCTTTTACTGGAAAGGCAAGAATTCTACACAAGCGGCAAGCAAGATGAGCGCTGCCTTAAAAATTACGTTGAAAGATTGCTTCCCATAAATACAGGTGAGGCTCATATAAGGCGTGTAATAAAGATATAGATGGATTATTAATCAATTCATGAAAAATATACTAGTTGATCATTGTCAATTTCATATGTCATTTAAAGTGATTAAGGCAAATTCTTCGATAATTCAAAATTATCAAACAAGGGGGCTGGTTATATGAGGCGAAATCTGGATTCATAATGCTGCAGTTAATTATAGAAAATGTCAAATCAGCCCTACATTTCGTATAATTCACTGTTGCATTCTGAATGCAGAAATCTCGTCGCGGAATACATATAAGTAGCTCTCTTGGAACCTTTTTAGTCGTATATTAATCTATAAAATACATACTATTGCAGAGAAGAAGAAGAAGAAGAATATAACTTTTTGATAATTATTAGCAATAACAGGCTTGGTGAATCTCAAAAAACTCGATTTTATTAAAAAGTTGACGTTTCGCCACGACATTCGTGGCTTTATCAAAACTTTTGAAAAATTGAAATTTCTTCGACATTTATTAATTTGAAAAAATTTGAATAGTTAAAAAAGACTACTATGTTTCATCAAAATGGCTGTTGCCGTTCTCCGTTATTTATTACGTGCTATTCAGTCCAATATTAACATTCAAATCTGTTATTATTAGATGGTAAGGGAAACCACAGAAACCTTTACCCAGATAATGTTCGAAATAGGTTCAAATTATTTTGATTTTGAAAAGTCAAAGAATAGGATACTATTTATCTTTTTTTCAAAAATTTTTTATGGCGGCTGTGGCCGTCTTCAGTTATTAATTACCTGCTATTTAGTCCAATATCAACAGACAGGTCTGTTGATATTAGATGGGAAGGGAACCACAGAAACCTTCACCCACGTAATGTACAAAAATAAGTTTAAAATATTTGATTGTTGTCTTTAAAAAGACATTACTTGTAATTTTGGAGATCACATGTTCTAAACTATACTTTCTTTTTAGAAAAATTGAAAATTCTAGATGTTTAGATTTTGTCTAAGAAGATGAGTTGTTATGATTAGAGTTTGTTTGTTGAATTATTTTGTCTTGATTTATGTTGTTTCTTAGAAAAATTGAAGAATTAAATCTGCGTATACTGAAATTAAATGTTTTATATCTGTTCTATCATTTACGACTTTATTCAAATTTTTTTGAATATGTAACATTTCTAAAATTTCTCTGCGTTTTTGATCTTTTTCTATTTCTAAAATTTTTGTGCTATTAAGTATATTGACTTTTTTGAGATTCACCAAGCCTGTTATTGCTGATAATTATCAAAAAGTTAAAAATAGTTCACAGGCAACAACAATTAACCGCTACTTTTACGTAGATATTTCTTGTTTTTTCATGGTTTTTGAAAAATTGCCACAGCTTCCGCAGATTGAGTTAGAGGGTTAAAGTTTTGTTACTTAGATTGCGTACGCGATGCACTTCGCGAATTTTTTTTTAAGATGGTGGGTTTAAATTTGATATGTAGTTTGGGTTGATGTTGAGATGCGTTTCTTCACTGGTTTCAAATTTTTTCCTCAACCACGATGCACTTTGTGAATTTTTTTCTCGTGAAATAAATTTTCTACTTTTTAATTTGGTTTGTTTTTCGCGCGAAAAATACGACTTTAGTGATGAAGCTCTGCTGCTCACGAGTCTTTTTGATAATTTTAGATTATCGAAGAATTTTCCTTGTTCACTTAATGTGGTGTATTATGCCATCGTTTTACGTTGTTTATTCCCTTCTTCTCATCTTTATGAATTTCTAAGAAGCTCCTTCACGAAATGAGATGCAATATACATATTCGATCTACTCGCTGACGTCCATCAAACTTATTATCCATCATTCAATTTCAATGACGTTAATTACAATCGTCAATTATTCATAGTCATTATAACAATATTCCCGGCACTCGCATGATATATCTAAATACAACAAACAATGTCTGCAAGTTTATCTGCCTTCGTACCATCCTCACCTAAAATTTAAATAATGATTTCCTTAATTTCAATTTTATTTCATTTATATATTTGAGTCTGCGACTATCGGCACGTGAAATTTCGCTCGCGTTTAATTCGCCACTGCTCTAGGTCATAGCCAGTCATTATTATCATCATCATCATAATCATCTATCACTTATAGATAATTATACGAAAATTAAAAATGTTATTTCGCCATCTCGAACCGGTTCTCGCGTTGTTATCGATTAATATTTAATATTTATGCATCGGGTAGAGCGTGTTTCTCTGCTTTTCCACAGTGGATGGAGCCTCGGAAAATGACTTGACAAGAAAACAAGAAACGTATAATGAGTCCGTCGTAATTTTGCCCGCGA
>JARQZK010005176.1:85000-137500 GCA_030704885.1 Cynegetis impunctata
GTGAATTTGAAAATATGAATATATTTTGAAAATCAGACTGAGAACAAATATTTTACTGAAGAACATCTTATTTTAAATTCGTTTTGTAGAAAATATAAATAGGCACTGCATCAAATATTTCAATAAAAAAATAATGAAGCTGTTGGTAAATATGCTACGATACTATAAAATAGATATTAATTCCAGAAAAAATCCAGTCCCCTGGATATTCCCTCACCCTTCGTAGTATATTCCATAACACTCAATTCCTCTGGTATTATGCCATCTTGCCCCCTCTCAAAAAATTTCAGCTGCCTATACAATGTTTTATTTATTTTATTTTATTTATTTAAATTTTTTAAAACCACTCCCGACCTTAGTGTTTTTTTTTCAATACAGTACAATAGTCTGCTGTTATTTCTGAAGGAAATACGACTGAAAATGATGAAAATATTGTATCATTTACCAAATTTTGAAAAAAGTTTAAGATTCTTATTCCCTGGTTTATACACGCGTAATTTCGTTACTGCCGACAAAAGGGCACTGGATGTGAATTCCGTTTCTCCATTATGAACGTTCAACGCTCAGTTCCGGGCTTCTAAAATAGAGAGAAGAAGCTGTGGCCTATTATTAAAAATGCAACGGGGAAGTGTTCCTTTGTTTCGCACCCCAAAGGCGAAGCGACTCATCAGGAATCATCAATTAATTCGTTTCCTGTAGCCGAAACAGAGTAATTACAAGTAGTGTGGACACACACTGATTCGACGGACCTAGAAGCAGGGGTGCCATTCGCTTCCTACCAGATTCTTGGTAGGGGATGCGATGAGAAAGGGTATTTGATCGTTTCTCTAGGTGATAATTGAACAGTTGTTTCTCCGTCTGACATATGCGCGAAATTAAACAAAAGAAATTTGATCGGCTTGCCTAGTTATAATATTCGGCATCTCTGTTTGAAATTTCTTCAAATTAGTTCATCCAGTTGACTAGCGTTCAGTTTGAATTTTTAATTTATATAAAGGATGATCAGAAAGAAATCTGCATTATACATTCTCTAAATCGAAATAACTTAACTAAAACAAATCGCTTATCTAAATATATATAACAGCATACAGTTGTTAGTTCCTAATATCTACGCTATAACAGTGACGTATGGGATTCCAGACCACACTAACTTATTGTTTAAATACTCTGGACATAAGATTGTGTGCTTACGCCACTGTCGTAAAGTAAACATCTTCATATCAAGAAGTTTTTGTTCTCTTGACGGGATTCTGCATTTGGTGTCTAAACAAAGAATTGTTGGTTCCTAATATCTACGCTATAACAGTGACGTATGGGATTCCAGACCACACTAACTTATTGTTTAAATACTCTGGACATAAGATAGTGTGCTTACGCCACTGTCGTAAAGTAAACATCTTCATATCAAGAAGTTTTTGTTATCTTGACGGAATTATGCATTTTTTGTCTAAACAAAGAATTGTTGGTTCCTAATATCTATGCTATAACAGTGACGTATGGGATTCCAGACCACACTAACTTATTGTTTAAATATTCTGGACATAAGTTAGTGTGCTTACGCCACTGTCGTAAAGTAAACATCTTCATATCAAGAAGTTTTTGTTCTCTTGACGGGATTCTGCAGTTTTTGTCTAAACAAAGAATTGTTGGTTCCTAATATCAACGCTATAACAGTGATGTATGAGATTCCATAGCACACTAACTTATTGTTTAAATACTCTGGACATAAGTTAGTGTGCTTACGCCACTGTCGTAAAGTGGACATCTTCATGTCAAGATGATGTTTTTGTTATCTTGACGGGATTCTGCATTTTGTGTCTAAACTAAGAATTTTTGGTTCCTAATATCTACGCTGGAACAGTGACGTATGGGATTCCAAAGCACACTAACTCATTGTTTAAATACTCTGGACATAAGTGAGTGTGCTTACGCCACTGTCGTAAAGTAGACATTTTCATATCAAGAAATTTTTGTTCTCTTGACGGGATTCTGCATTTTTTGTCCAAACAAAGAATTGTTGGTTCCTAATATCTACGCTATAACAGTGACGTATGGGATTCCATAGCACACTAACTTATTGTTTAAATACTTTGGACATAAGTTAGTGTGCTTACGCCACTGTCGTAAAGTAGACATTTTCATATCAAGAAATGTTTGTTCTCTTGACCGGATTCTGCATTTTTTGTCCAAACAAAGAATTGTTGGTTCCTAATATCTACGCTATAACAGTGACGTATGGGATTTAAGAGCACACTAACTTATTGTTTAAATACTCTGGATATAAGTTAGTGTGCTTACGCCACTGTCGTGAAGTAGACATCTTCATAGCTAGAAGTTTTTGTTCTCCTAACAGGATTCTGCATTTTTTGTCTAAACAAAGAATCATTACTTCCTAATATATTTGACAGAGGGCGCTATGGATTGTTATCCATATAGTAGTTCGGCCGCGATTTATATTGGGGAACAATAAGATATATGTCAATTCATTTTTAGTCAAGTATGCTGTACTGAAGAGATCTAATAAGGTCGAAACAGCTGTATGCGGATTTTTAGTCGGGGTGACTTGACATTTTCTATAATACACTGTTGCATTATGAATGTAGATTTCGGCGGAATACATATAACCAGTTCCCTTGGAAGATTGTTTGATAATTTTAAATTATTGATCAATTTTCCTGTGATATTTAATTGAAATGCTGTAATAAACGAAGAAGCGTTCACAAATCCAAAGTTTTCTGCGATCATAAGCAGAAGTCACTCCGCTACCGGAACCAGTTTTCCGCATGAATTTTCATATCTTCCAACCATTGCATGCCCGTGTCAGGTAAATTCTGGTTAATTTTATTCACGTCTTCTCTCATTGTTTATTTATCAAATTATGAATAAATCTAATTACCTGTTTATTATTATTATTAAATGATCAGCAGACCCGAGCATCGACTTTTATCTTGATGCTTTTTATTATCTGTATGGCGAATGAGCTTGTATCTCATTTCAATTCAATGGACGAGTTTCCCACCGACTTTATTATATTTCACTTCGCGCCTTATTAACCATATATTTTTATTAGTATCAAGGTAAAAGAGCGCTAAATTTTCGCTCGGAAATTCGGTCGGGAAGGAAGAACCTTGGACGAATTTTAACGGCTCAACGATCCGAAAAATTTTAATCGAAATTTGAGCCTCGAAAATTTCGCGGTTTTTTTATTATGTTGGCGCATAGATGTGAATAAATACCTCATAGGCGAGTCAGTTGGGATAATCAATTGACAATAATTCCAAAAGTTTTCAAACTTTAATGTAGGGGATCGGAAAAGAGATTAAAAATAAACTATGAAATTTTGCAACCTTTTTCGAAGTCCGGAACATTGTTAAAAATCAATAAATGATTATTTGCTGAATTCTTGCGAAAAACATTCCAAAAGTACTGCAAACTTTGAGTCTTGTGAATATATTATACGGAACATTTTTTTTATTCAAAAACGTTTTTCTTTGATAAACTGAACAAAAAAAATTCCAAAAGTTCTGCAAACTTAACAGATACTTCGGAAAAATATACCGAACAGTTATATAAATTCGCAACATTTTACGTTGACCAGAACATGTTTATTATTAATTTTTTTAATTCGTGGTCTATTTTTGAGGCAATTGGTCTCGAAATGATTACAAAAGTTTTGAAACTTGGTTGCAAATTCGGAAAATATCTATTCTGATACATTTGTAAATTTGCAACCTTGTACGCGCTCCGGAACTTTATGCAATTTGCAAAAATATAAAAATCCAAAAATCATATTTTTGCGAATTCCATAAAGTTACGGACCACGTACAAGGTTGCAAATTTGCAAATGCATCGGAATAAATGTTTTCTGAATTTGCAACCAAGTTTCAAAACTTTTGTAATCATTTCGAGACCAACGTAAAAGGTTGCAAACTTATACAACTGTTCGGTATTTTTTTTTTTTATGGTCAGTTTATCAAAGAAAAACGTTAATTTTGAATTAAAAAATGTTCTGTGCCCTTAAATTGGTTGTAAATTTGATATGTGATATGAAATAATATATTTAATACTACTCCAAGTTTGCAGAAATTTTGGAATTTTTTTCACAAGCGAAATTCAATGTTATTTCAATTTTAGCAATGTTCCGAACTTCGGAAAAGGTTGCATAATTAGATTTGTTCCTTTCTCTATGTAGCATTCACTTGACCAAAGTTTAAAAACTTTTGAAATTATTGTTATATATTTTCGATTTTCAATATCTTAACTGACTGCCCTATAACTTGTTCGTACAGGTCGAGACAGAATGGTTTATCACAAACCTTATTATAATTTGAAAATCTTATTCATTTGAGAATCTGTGATAAATTATTTTCATCTGTTTATCGAGATATAAGTATTCAATTTTGTATACAGAGGAAAACTTCTAGAAAATAGGCGCTGATTCTTCAACAATTATATTAGAATTTTAAAAAAATGCTTTAGTTCCGTCACTTATAACCCATCAGCAGGGGTTAAAATTTGTCAAAAACCACGAAAAATAGAATATTGGGTACTTCGTTCAGCATTACAGGGGCGGCTATTCGAAGGCGGCTAAGGAGGCTAAGCCTCCTCCTCAATAATATTCCATGTATCACTAATATATTATATTGAATATTCAGCATTCAGCATATTCATATTAATCAAAATCATTTTATTTTATGCACCTACCTTCCTTTCAACCTACATTATATAATATAATTTATTAATTACGATAGAAGGTATTTACATTTACCGCATTTCATTCATTTCAAGATTTGTGGCAACGCTGCAGAGTCTTAAAAATGTATATTTTCAACGTTCATTATGCCTGCCACAGAAAAGCAATCAACGGTGCGAATACTTCGAATGAATACTTTATTGCAATAGATAAGGAAAACACATGTAAATGGCAACACCGATTGCACCTAAGTCTCACACAATGTCGACCAATCACAACTATAGGCTTTCGGGTAAAATCGAGTGAATTCGTTGGACATGGACCGTTGGACGTTGTCGTTGTCACTAGTCGTGGACGAAAACAGTTTTGTCGGTTTTAATTTATTTTATTGGCGTATTGTTTTTAAAATGAGTTCGGTTACTGAAGTTAATTTTAAAAATTTCAATGGTGACTTAGTGGAATATTTGTTTTCCCATAACTTTAGTGCACTAAGTTAAAACGATAAAGTTTTAATAAAAACCTTGCGACCTACTCCGGAATTAAACAATTTGGTGCAGCATAGCAGAATCACGGTTTTAATATCAGAAATTATGAGAGACATCCTTGGCTTACCGGATCACAGGTAAAAAATAAATTATTTTGTTGGCAGTGTTTACTTTTTACTAGGGAAAATGTCTCTGTTTGGTACTGGCATCTATGCAGGAATTATGGTAATAATCGATAATACAACAGACTGCCCCGATTGTCTTGAAATTTCGGATTATAGCTTATTTTGGCATGAAAAAGCCGAATATGAAGTCAGATTTTGTCGCTGGGTCATCTTTTTTTTCAAAATCTTGAGCTGACCTGACTTTTTCCAATCTTACTAACCTAACTTCCGAGTTTATAAAAGTATAAAATTCATGAAATAGATGAATTTTATTATCAAAAAGACAATGTTTTTATTATATCTATAAAAAAATAGATGTCTATACCAAAGAATTCATTTAAATTTTTTTGTTTAGGTCTAAATGTATATTTTATTTTGTTGTTATTTTATTATGTTCTGTTTGACTTTTATGACAAGAATTTTATTTTAATCTATTTTTGGGAGGGGCCTATTTTATTTCTGGCAAGAAAAAAGTCTCACCTCCCCGTTGGTTCTTGCTGGGCAACAATTGATTAATTCCTCGAATAGGTACCTATTTAATATTTTAGGGTGCTTGTTTTACTTTGATTTTCTTTAAATTATAAGGCGGTTGACCTTGAAATCCTAAAAATTTTCGACTATGGTGTATTTTTTAACACCTCTTGTAGCATATATTGTAGCTTCCTTAAACCAACACCTCACGAGCCGCCACTGGTTCAGAAACATCTTTACTGAGGTTATTAATATTATTAAGAGTTTCACTAATATAGGGGGCACCAATAGCAAATAATCATCCCTTTCTATGATTATTTGTTATTAGCATCCCTTAAATTAGTGTGAAATATTTATAATAATTATTTATCCTCAATGAAGATGTTTCTGAAGGAATTACCCAATAAACTATTTTTCGTGAGCCAAAACCCTTGATGTTCCTTAAGTTTCTTTATTTTTCGGCAACAAATGTTGAATCTTACTACTTGTCGCCGGTTTCCATTTTGAGCGGTAAACTTCAAAAGAAAATAGGAAACATTTGTGAAAAAATCCGTTTTGCTATCGCAGTGGAAACGTATCGAGAACGCAACTAGTAAACATTCGTGTCGCAGATTTTCAGTGTACAGTGAAGTACGAAAACGAGTAAATATTTAGCTACGTTTCCACCGGAGGAACATTTTTGTTGCTGTTGCTTGTTTCTGTAAATGTTCCAAATTGTTCCTGAATATTCCTTGGAATTTCTGAATGTTTAGGCAACAAATGTTGATTGTTTCTACTAAACAATATGGAACTATTGACAATTTTAGTTGCTTCACTGGAAATAAGAAGTTTACGTATGTTGCCATAAGTTTCTACTTTTGGCAACAAGGAGAAACATTCAGCAACAAAATATCTTGTTGAATTTCGATTCGCTGCAATATTTTTGGGGAAAATACAACTACAAATACAAAAAAAAGACGAGACGTGTCGCAGAACGCGTTTAGTTAGCTAAAATCAGAAGCAAGAGAGAATCTGCCCGAAGTTGGAACGAAGTTCCCAAAGCTATATATTAAATAGCAGGCACAATTAAATAAATTAGCAACGTTTGAGTGTTATTAAATTTGAAAAAATTCAGAATTATTTATATAACTATTACATCGAGAGCAAATAGAATTTATTGACTATAATTATCTTTTCATGAGAACAAAGTCTATTCAGCATTTAGAAGAATAACATATTTTCTGATAATAATAAAATGAGAGCATATAATGAGAAGAATTAATAGTTATGTTATCACAACTACCCCAAATATATGTATTATTATGCATTAAAAAATCTTAGGTAATCTATAATAATAAATAACCAATTCTAACATCAATATGATGTTCTCAAGAATATGTCTATATTATATGTACTTGAAAGAAGAAATATAACGTAGTTCTCAATTCACATACCTATTGAATTTAATCTCTGAAATTAAACATGCCGCCTAAAGGATCGTCTTTGTTATGGTGGATAGGTATACACCGAAATAGAAATAGAAATGTTTATTCACCATCACAGTCATTGCATTGTACAATAGAATATTATAATACAAACAATAAAAGGAAAGTTCGTCAATAATCAATAAATCTTTGAAATCATACATTATCCAGAAACTCCTTTACAGAATAAGGTTCACAGCTTATTATTAGTTTGTAGACTTCCCTCTTGAAAGATCCAAAGTTCTCAAGTTCTTTAATTTTCTTCGGTAGCGTTTCAAACAGTTATTGCCACATAGAACATATTCTTTTCAGTCAGGCTTCGGGAATGCAATGGATAAATTTTTTGCGAAGAAAATTAACATTCTGTAAATATAGACACCGAAACATGTTGGTATGTCGTTCTCTTTGAAAACTCCACGGCATGACTCTCTGTACCCCAACCTAAACATTGCTCTGATAGCTAGCTTCTGTACTAGGAATACTTGTACAGCTGATGTGTTGTTACCCCAAAGGGCAATACAGTAATTCATTTTACTCTGAAAGCTTGCAAAATATACTGTTTTTAGGATGTCTTATTCCACTTGTTTCCGTAATGAAAGCAGACTGTAAACTACAGAGTTGAGACCCCCACATAGGTCTTCGCAGTGAAAATTCCATCTGAGTTGGTGGTCCACCATAACACCCAGCACCTTGCATACATTTGTGACCTCAATAACTTGATCCCTGAAACTGAAATTAGTCTGTAATTGTGAACTAGGCTTACTCTCAAAAATTATGCTCTTGGTTTTACTTGTGTTTAGTGAGAGTCCATTCTTCTGACACCATTGATTCATGATCTCTATTGCCTCCGTCAAACTAGAAATCAGATTAACTTTATATTTTGCACTAACTAAAATGTTTGTGTCATCTGCATATATATATATATATATATATATATATATATATATATATATATATATATATATATATATATATATATATGGGTCCAGAGATTTGTCAGCAAGCATGCCAGGAAGATCATTTATGTATAAGGTGAATAGCAAAGGACCCAAAATACTTCCCTGCGGTACGCCAACATTCACAGCCACATCATCCGAAACATATTCAGCTGAGTCAAAAGAAATCGCTACCCTTTGCTGCCTTCCCTTGAGATAACTCTTGAACAACTGAAGCATAACATCCCTCATGCCACACATCTCAAGCTTGAATAACAGATACTCGTGATTTACATGGTCAAAAGCTTTTGACCACAATTTGTTTGCAACTTTAGTGTTTCCAACGTTAAGAGGCATTTTTTTGAGGGGGTTGATGGGACACAGGCGAGTATTCGCCTGTGTCCCATTCGACCTACCCTCTTGGGTTTGTAAGCTACTACATCATGTCACGTAGATGTATAATATAATTTTAAATTGCAATTTTGGACAATCACAACCATATCTTATCGGGGATTCGATCTCGGTACCGTCTATGCCCTAGACAATTTCCATACCATCTGGACCACAGACGGTTGATGTTTAGAGACTTGCTTCTGTTTCGAACAAATATTTTCAACTGAAAGTGTATTCACAGAGCGAAAAAATATCTGCGACAAGCGTATTCTTTTGATGTTTACCTCCAAAAACGGAAACACGTTTCTCAATATTTGTTTCCAACTGTTATTGCTAACACGAGGTAATTACAAAAACTTTTCAAGCCAACGCGTTGACAACTCAAAAGTAGGCAACTTTTCTTCGGTGGATACGTACCATTACGCTTACATTACATTTTATCATTTTAAAGTCTATCTTCCATTTGCGTAGACCTAGCTAGAGTATATAACGAGCGATAATGAACTAATAATAACAATATTTAATCATGTGTTTGTGTAAAGGTGGTGGACAGTCTTTCAATTTTTTGAGCTTCCAATGACTATAAAATTTAGGTATAAAAATGTACCTGTGAAATTAATTAAATGTGAATAGTAAATAAATTACAAGCTTAGAGTTCTGTGTTTACGAAAAATACACCAAAATTACTAATCTGCCCTGTGTGGCTTTAAGGAGCTGACAATCCTAATGATATAAAACTTGGCAAGACCTTTTAAATCATGTGCCACCATTGGCACTATCAGGAAAATAGTGTGAATTAGGTATGGACACAGCCTAAAGGCTTGGTACTTTACCACAGGGGTGCTCAGACTTAGAGTGCTGGCGATCTACCACAAAATATTTAGGTGAAAAGCGATAGACCAACTAAATGTTACTAAAAACAAATACATTTGCAAGAATATGATTTATTTTGCACTTCAAAACACTGTGCTGACACGTTCTCGGTAGGGGGAAGAGGGGTCTTTGGCGGTGTTACCACGCCCTCGCGATCGACTCTGAAAGTTTCCGCGATCGACCGGTCGATCGCGATCGACCGTTTGAGCACCCCTGCTTTACCATATAGTTTCGTTATTGTTGCCCAACCATCTTGGTCATACGAAACGTTGAAAATTGGCCATTTTGACACAGGGAGCAAAATAGATTGAGGGTGTGGGAAGTGGTAATAGGGGTGGGTTACTTCGTCTCGTAATTGAACGTCCAGAACTATGAAAGACATCCAGATATTTTCTTGTCAATTTGAAGTATTCGAAATATCTTTCGAACCAAATATTCTTATCTATAAGCATAGCTGGAAAAAGATAGCGTATGGCTTATGCATCCATTATATATGTAATCGCCAACACGAACAATAAACTTCCTTCAACTATCGCCCAAAATTAAAATCCATGATAATTATTGAAAATATTAGATCCTAAATGATATTACAGAAGCCTCTACTGGTATCTATGGGCCCTAAGGTGAGACATAAAAAGTCGACAAAAAATTCGCGAAGATATGTTTTATGCAAATGCCAATAGACCAGTTGACAATTAAATTAGATATATTGCATTTGAAAATTTCAAATGTTTCCTCTTTAATTCAAATCGCACAGCCAGAACTGGTTTCCCGCTTTCCGCACCTTTTGCGCTCGACCTGTCCGTCTGTCTGTTGCCTAGCCGATTTTTTTCGACTCAGAATTTTTGACTAGTTGGCGCATTCAAATTAGATGCTAATCGCGGGGGTCTTTTTCGAACGCTCGTACTTTAATACCGGCGCGTTTCCGCTCCCAAATGGTTCGCCATTGTGCCGGAGAGATATGTTTTATGCATTTCTCGGCTAATTGCAACGTGAAAAAAATTAATGCGCGTTCTTATTTGACGTATTCTCGACGGAATTGAGGAAACGGTCGCGAATATATCGCCTTAGGTGCGGGGGAATTCGGGGCGAACGCGAATTTCCGCCATCTTTGATGAATATAAATCGAGATTGAGTGGATTTAAAAAAATCGAAATCGAGTCGATAACAAAAACATCGAGAGTAACGATTCAAGGATTTTTGTAATTATAGATTGTGATTATTGAAACAACAATCTGAAAAATCGATTACCAAATTTGAACGTGGATGTTTTTTCGTTGAATACTTGTTCAAGTAACTTATTGCCGAAATTAACACTAAGTATGTTAGACATTCATCGTGTAGGTATATATAATTTTCTTTTGCACGAAATTCCTATCCTTGAGATGGATATTTCCTACGATTATTCAGAGATGGCACTGCAGTCTTTGAAAACCGAAGAACAGCCGTTATTGAATTGAATAAGAGAAAAAATGAGACTTTTCAATTCATTCTCGAGTGTACATTATTGATGAGAGCTGTATATTTTTATCGAGTTGCATTGAGTTACCATATCTCAGTTATTCAACGTTATGTTCGATTCTAATACATTCACGTTAAATAATATCAATATGGACAAACGAAGAGATTTATCAATGAAATTTGAATTTTATTAAATTCCCACAAATTATTTAAAACAAGTTTTTCAGGGCATATTTTCAAATTTTGAAAAGCAATATCCTCAATATTTAGAACTCTAGGTATATTATCTTCAAGAGAGTTCTCCTAAAGAATCTGAGTTTAGATTCAATTTGAATAATCAATGTCGAATATAGATCATTGTTTTTCCTTATCCATATTAAATTGACAACAAAAAAATGATATTAAAAAATTATATGTCTATTCTACAGAACCTTGTCTGAAAAATCGTCCTTAGTTACACATCACTACAATAACTAACAATAAACCGCTTTCATCTTCCAGATGTCGACATCCTGGCTGTCAAAAAGCCTTCAGCCAACTTAGCAATCTGCAGTCTCACTCGAGGTGTCATCAGACCGACAAACCGTACAAGTGCAACTCCTGCTATAAATGCTTCAGCGACGAACCCTCCCTGTTGGAACACATCCCCAAGCACAAGGAGAGCAAGCACCTGAAGACGCACATCTGTCAGTATTGTGGCAAGAGTTACACGCAGGAAACGTATCTCAGCAAGCACATGCAGAAGCACGCAGAAAGAACGGACAAGCGGCCCCCAATAGGAGCAGGTTTCGGTAAGTACGAGTATTTTTCATATCGTCAGCATTTACCTGTCGGTTGTAAGGT
This sequence comes from Cynegetis impunctata, assembly GCA_030704885.1. Taxonomy (NCBI): domain Eukaryota; kingdom Metazoa; phylum Arthropoda; class Insecta; order Coleoptera; family Coccinellidae; genus Cynegetis; species Cynegetis impunctata. The sequence goes on from JARQZK010005176.1 coordinate 96,782, forward strand.
CTATTTTCACCATTTGGACACCTAATGAAGAAAAAACTGCAGTCTGACAATCCTGATTCGCATATGCGCTACCAATCTTTCTGAAGTTTTGAATTTCTACCCATCTTCCTCGAACGTTTTATCGATGAGAGTTGTTCTTCAATTATTTGATATTTCAATTCAATATTTGATTCTTCAATTTCGTTGTTTTTAAATGTTCACTTTTCTTCCATGCACCCCCCAACTCTACGATCCGCCTCTGGTATCTGATATAGCTCGCGCTCTATTTAACGTATTCTATGACAGAGTAAGCTAATAATTGGAAAACCATATTCGTATATGTTATCATTAAGAATATACTTTAATTGCATTTATTATCTAGTTCTCAAAGTAACTCGACTTAATTCATACATACGCTGACATTCAAGAATTCCGTTGATATAAAAAAGGACACGGAAGTACAACCTTCGAATGATCCAATTTGTTTTAGAATAAATTTATGTCAAAAACGATAATGATCGACATTTATTTAACATATGAATAAAAATGCCATAAATTTTGCAATTCTTCGAGAAAAATGCACAAAATTTGCATGTTTAAATGAATGTTACTTCAGTTTCCTTCGTTTGGGGGTTCGCTACCTTTCTCAAAACTCATTGCTGAAATACCTTGGACATTATTTTCGTATTAGAAGGTCACTTCAAAATTTTACAATCAAAAAACTAATAGAATGTTTTTTGTTGTGTTCGTTGGAATAGATTATATTTTTGAGGTATTGTGCCATATCAAAGGTTTTTCACAAGAGAGGACTACATAAATTCAATTCAGGATTAACTTATTTTTCAATCTAATTTCCAGTCTTCTAAACTCAAAAACAACCAAAACAATCACGGAACGAACACAAACTGTGACTAATAAATAATAATGATTATTCTATGTGAAATATAGGATGGATTTCTATGTGCTCCTTCGAACACGTTACACTGAAATTGTCTGTGGTCTGATCCCAACGAAGTTAGTCACTTTACATAATTATATTAGCAGCATAGAATAGAAATATTAATTTATGAGTTGCACCCATAGCAAATGACCGAAATGTAAGATTTTACACTTCAAATGGAACGCTTAGACCGTTTTGAGGTTGAGAAGATTGCTTCTTAATCACGCCCCTGATATTTGAGCAATTTTATTTCCAAAATGGTAATCGAATGTGTGTTTGTTTATGTTCTTGTTGAAACTACCCTCGGTTGAATATTATGAATTTGAATACTTTTGATATAACTATACAAAAGTGAGAATTTCAAATTAACTCAATGAGTATTACAGAAAAATGACGTTTTAGAAATGTGACAAATTCAGAAAACGTACAATTTTATTCTGAAATCTACCAAATTTCTACGGATTCAGAATTGAGCATCTAAAGGGGATCCAATACAGTTTTTTTCCCCATTTCGATGGCATTTTCTAATATATTTAACACAGTTCGACGTACTGGACGATTCTTAACCGTGAGAGAGTCGCAGCATCTCCGGAAGTTACGTTAAAAAATGTCTCGATAACGAAGTTCAGTCTCTGCCACAGTTCACCCATTATTACTGCTGATTTAATGTATCCAAAACGAACCCATTAATTTACATATGTGTCGCCTATTCGTCAAACGCGAACCTCGTTTCGACCAGAAAAACTAACCTACAAAAAATCCGTTTCGGTAGCTTGCCAATAGTTCGGACCTTTATTTTTATCGTTGTTGTCGTTATGAGAATATTCTGAACGCGAAATTCTTCACCATAAATATAGTTATTTGGGAATCCACGGCTAATTTAAATCAGATTATTCATTTTTCGACTGGCGAAGTAGCGGAAATGTTGAAAATTTGCTAGAGAAATTATATAAAAACGACAATAATGTCCCGAAAACCGCTCTGGTGATAGATCACAATTCAGAACTCGGTCGTTTGTGATAATGACTACGATGGTCGTTAATTAAGAACAAACACGATTGATTGAACATAATATATTGGGCGGAAAAGATTCCGAGACGTATACCGTCTGCATTCATTCGTTTTTCTTGTTCCAAGGAAAAAAATCAACAATGACGAATGATTTTTGAGTTGAAAACGATTAATCTAAATACTTTATTAATAATAATGACTCAAAACGATAGAAAGTGAGGGAAACGATTCTTCGCCATTTTCTTCTTATGATAACATTATTATATTCGGAATTTATACCATTTGTTCCATAAATGATCATGTAAAAAGAAATTCGATGAAAGCATCAATTTAAGAGTGGGGGCGTTCAAGTATTACGTAACGCAATTTTTGAAGATTTTTGACCCTCCCTCTCCCCTATGTAACGCGCCGTAACGTTTACATGAACCCTCCCTGCCCCTCCGTAAACGTTACGTAACACTCAAGTGACCATTTTTACCTAAAAGTCACAAATATGTTGCGCAAAATACCTGAAAGTCGCTAAAATACCTATGTTATTGTTTAAATCGCGTTTTCGTTAATAATAAACAAAACAAGAGATTTCTCACTCGCAATACATGCGTATAATGTTTATTTTATTGTTATTTAATAAATAATCATACATAATGTAAAATATTGAAATGGGCTCAAATTTGTCCTAATAAACTTTTATTACTAATCTTAAATTTAATTATGCCGTTTTCCAGATTTGGCCCTGTCCTTAAAGACATTTTTAGCTTTATCTACCATTATTTTTCTCATGCATTATTTGATTTTAGCTTATTAACAGGTTTTCACTTTGGGAACCTGCTTATTAAAATGGGTGCGATTAGCAAAATTGGACCTAGGACCCCAAGATAGTTTTTCGTTTCATGTCTTTTCATGATATATATATATATATATATATATATATATATATATATATATATATATATATATATATATATATATAAAGGGGTCTAAAGGATTTGGCATCGGCAGGGTGGCGGCAGGAAAGTATTCTTCGGAAAGAATGATTTCAAAGCACTCCTCAAGATGGAACAGCAGGATTCGGAAGCGCATTTAATTACTTACAAAAAATATTGCGCGGCACGGACGTGGGCGTTATACCATTTTTAGTTATTCTTTAGCCGTTTTTTAAATTTCGTTGGCAGTTTTTGGCACAGTTGGCACACAAGTCAGCATGAGAGCTTTTATAGGGCAAAAACAGCTGATGATGCAAATCTCCCTCTTTTTCTTTTGAGAACATTACAGTATATCTACAACACTGACTACAGCAATGTGCTTCTGTGTATTACGTGTTTGAAAAACTAAACGAAAACTGACAACGGGAACAACAAAAAATGACGAATACAGTCGAGGTATTCTCCATAAAACATAAACGGATAGGGTTGCCAACTTGGAAGAAACTGACGTACAATACAATCGAGGGATTCCCCGTAAAACATGAACGAAAAGGGTTCCCAACTTGAGTGATTTAAGTTCCCTCTTTTTATTTCAATATGAAAACAATGTTACGTAACGCGTTCTTCGAACCCCCCTTCCGCCCATGTAACGCATCGTAACGTTTTGCAAGACCCCCCCACCCCTCAAACTGCGTTAAGTAATACTTGAACGCTCCCAGTGATAAGATATCGAGTCATTCTTATCTAGTTGTTTTATTGGCATATACTACACATGAAGAAATATTATTCTTTTTCTTCGAAAAATTCATACCATCTGGCCAATAACTGATGACGTAAGATAATATAACGTATCTTTATGGACATGTTGGAATAACCCAGCTGGAATGCTCGTTTTTTAGCATTTGGGAACCCGGGGTTTATAAACCATGTCCTGCCATGAGGCTCAGAGGTTTCCTAAGTTTGCAAGCAAATAGATAATTGCTTGAAAATTTAAAAAGGCAAATTCGGTTGCAGTATTCATCAACCAAAAAACCTCCTCTACCATAAGTCGTTCGGTCTCGCCCATCCTTAATATGCACTTGTACGTACAAATGTATCCTTCAATCTGGCTGAAGGAGTTTCTCCCCATAACTCGCCTCCCTCGCACATACTTGAGGGAACCAATTAAATAAGTGCCCCTACCCATTCACATCTTATTATTTGTGTTAATTCTCAATTTGCATAATGTTAGTATTAAAAAATTGTGGAAGTACATACACAAATATTCCCAGTTTGATCGAACTCTCTTTACATCTCATATAATTCGATGAAAACTTTTGTGCAAGAGAAAATGATTTGTATATTTGTCTACATCCTGGTTTAATGTGTGAACATAACATCTGACCTCATCTATTGAATGTGTCTGGAATGAATAACGTGGTGAACATAGTATTGATTATTTGAAGAGGTAGCTTCATCTTATGGGCACTTGATATTGAAACTAGGTTAACTGTTTCATCTTCGTAATGATGCTGCTGAGATTTTCAAAATAATGAAGCGAAATTTGTCCACACTTGGAGTAAAAACACTTAAGTTAGAAATTTACATAAAATTATATTCAGAAGTCAGAACAAGAATTTCCTTATATATATATATATATATATATATATATATATATATATATATATATATATATATATATAAATATTTATATATGTTACATAAAGTGAACAAGGAAAATTCTTTAATAATTTAAAAAATTATCAAACAACTTTCCAAGGAAGCTGGTTATACGTATTCAGCAACGCAAAATCTGCATTCACAACCGAACGGTGAATTATAGAAATTGTCAAGTCACCCCGACTCAAAATCTGCATACAGCTGTTTCGATCTTATTAGATCTCATCAGTGCAGCTTATTTGACTCGGAGTGAATTAACAAATCTCTAATTGTTCCCCAATACAAATCGTGGTCAGTAACACTGGTCGGATAACAATCCAGAGCGCCATCCCACCAAAGATATTGGGAAACAACAATTCACCGCTTAGACTGAAAATGCAGAAATTCGTCGCTCGAACACGTACCTCCTGATATGAAGATATCTACTCTACAACAGTGGTGTATATGATTCCAAGGCACACTAACATAGTGATTTAAAACCTTTGGAAATGGCGCTCTGGATTGTTATCCGACCAGTGTTACTGACCACGATTTGTATTGGGGAACAATTAGAGATTTGTTAATTCACTCCGAGTCAAATAAGTAGCACTGATGAGATCTAATAAGATCCAAACAGCTGTATGCAGATTTTGAGTCGGGGTGACTTGACAATTTCTATAATTCACCGTTCGATTGTGAATGCAGATTTTGCGTTGCTGAATACGTATAACCAGCTTCCTTGGAAAGTTGTTTGATAATTTTTTAAATTATTAAAGAATTTTCCTTGTTCACTTTATGTAATGTATGAAATTGACCATGGTCGACTAGTATGTTTTTCATGATTTGATTGATTTATATATGTATTTGTAACAGTAGTGTCTATTCCATTTTGGTCTCCTCGATACTAGTGGGTATATTTAATTCAGAAAATTTATTTTATTTGGTGCAAGTAATTGTTATTAATCATCAAATAAAATTTATAGTTGTCATATTGCACACATGTGGAAATAACTGTTCCATAGAAATCCAACTGATAAAATAAATGAAAAATTGAGGAAACATTAGATTACCAACTATCCAAAATATCACATGAAATTAAACTTCTGTTATAAGTATGTTTCTTTATTTTTATCGACAAGTAGATTCTCGATCAAAGAAAATGTTAATATTACGTAATTATTCCTGATAATCATATAAAGTTGACATATTCAATTTGATAGACCTTTCGAATCACACTCTCCAGCCCCATTGTATCATTAATAATAATCCATAGTAATTCACTGATATATTTTATATAACTTCATAAAGAAACAAAAAACTAACTTTTTACAGGTTTAAATAAAATTTAATGAGTAAACGCGTTTCGTCATTACATTGACTTCATCTCGTACTAAATTATGGTAAATTATGAAATACCATAGTTTAGTACTAGATTAAATCAAAAACGAAACGCGTTAACTCATTAAATTTTATTTAAACCTGTGAAAAGTTAGTTTTATGATTCTTTATGAAGTTATGAATATGAACTGTCACCAAGTACATGCCAATTCAATTCTATATTTTATATACTGAAAGATCTCTTGATTAAAACTTTTGTTTTCGTTCCAGGTCTGAATCACAGAGGATTAGACCATCCCTACTGGCCGAAGGTTAGTCCAGACAGTGCGGAGAACATGCACGACTATCCTAACGATATCCCTCGCCAAATCCTCGAGCAGAACGAAGACCTCGTCATCATTCGGCAGCAGCTCAGCCAAAATCACCCTCCGCCCACTGGCACCCCGAACAACCTCAATCCGTACGATACTTCTATCTCGAAATCGAACGCCAGTTCGGCCTTCACCCCAATCAACTCGATGTCCGGCCATCTAAATCTTAATCACCATCAGTTGGCGCCGAACAGACCCTATATCTACGACGCGCTGAGCTTCCAGAAACAGAACAGCCTTGATCTGCCTAAGAGCCAGCCCTCGAACGGTTTTCCTAACCAACTGATATCGCTGCATCAGATAAGGAACTATGCTCATCAACCTAATCCCAGTTTAATGGAACATTCCATCCTGGGAGGTCTGAAAGATAAGTAGGTCGGCTCGGTGTCTCTCGGGTTTTTTCGGTGCTATCCCACTCCTGATGTTTGATCTCTGAGCGTTTAGGTTAAGCTACTAATTTGTGGAAAACTTTCAGGCGAAGTTTTCGTTTTAATATGACTGGCAATGTTCCATATTATCTAATATATTTGAAGATTCATTCCTCATCTAAAATCCTAAGTTCTAATTTTCTATTTCAACCAAGTTGAGGAGAAAAATCATAGAGGTTACTTACAACTTCGAATTAACCTGATAAAACTATATAAAATAAAAGTTTCCAGAGCAATATAATTCTGACTCCAATGTACCTCCGCATTGATTCCTTAAAACTAACATTATTTTTAAATCAAACCTTCATATAAACAGTCAAGAAATTCGAACTGTAACAATTTAAAATAAAGTAATTTTTTTAATGAAAATGTATATCGTTCGAAAATTTTGTCTGCGATATTATAAATAAGAGCAGCAGTGGGGCCCGGAAAAACCAGAGCTTCACTCGAATTATTACAGAAACCTGTGAATATATTTGTAGAATTATTGATGATAAAGACACTGTGTATATTTGAATTTATAATTGTACAGAATTCAGTTTAATTTTTAAATTGTTTTGGGAACAAGAATTTTTCAAACCGGTGTTCTAATATAGAATTTATAATTTTTTGTGAATATAGTATTTAATTTATTCTTTGGAATTTTTGTTCCCGAAAAGGGTAACGAGCTCAATTTAATTTATTTTGATATTTCCTGTAGATTATTTGGTGAATATATTGTATTTTTTCTTGTCCTGATTGATTTTGATCAAAATGCTCAGTTATATAGTTTAAGTAAAAAGTGCAAATAATTAATTTAGGTGTTGAATATTTTGCAGTTATTGCCAAAAAAGTTTTACTCCGAGAAATAATCCAATGTTCGATTTAGCATTCCTTCATTTTAAACTTGAAATTTAATTTCATATAATGAAGTTTCTATTTCCATATTAATTTTACGTTCATCTAGTTCTAATCGGTAAAAGTGTTCATTGTCATATTGCAATTATCATAAGACAGAGGTTGATTGTTATTGAATAATATTTGTCAATCTTATTGAATATTTTCGCATTCAATGATTTTCATATTGAAAATTCGATAAAGTGCATTAAGATAAATCTTTTATTGGAGTATTGGAAGAAATTGGTAATTTAATTTGTTCTTTCAGCGATAATTCAAAAATTAATCTAAGCGAATGAGATTGTAAAAATTAATGTGAAATTTTCGACAAATCTAGAATGAATTAATTAACTCAAATCGATAAAATTTTGAGAATGTGAAAAACAAAAATTTAATTTTTGGTGTAACTTGAAATTTTCATTTAGGATTTGTCGACTTTTGGCAAGCTTTAACTTGTTATAGGGTCATGTTGAGTTTCTGTGTATACGTTTTTTTTGTAATAAATGGCTTTGTGATCTGAATTATACAAAAATGTTGTATTTATAGAAAGATATTGGTTTTTGTTACATACTATATGAAATTAAAAAGTATTTCATTCTATATTATTTTTGGTTTTTATTTTCTTTTTCTTCCATTCTTAAGCTTAGGTAATTGGTTCAATTCTCGTTATTTAGATATTCAAAAATGCAGTCGTGCAATTATTTCTTATTTTTCCGAGAGTGAATTTTCTTCCAGGTCTTTAGTAGTTGTGACGGAATTATCAAAACGAAATCTCCCCTAATTTAAACAGAACAATGTTTTCATTTTCAAGAGTATGAATTATAGTTTTTTTATAATTTTTCTTCACCGTTCAAGCTTCGATGGTTTCAATCAAAAAAAAATTTATTCCATTTTATTTATTGTAATCGATTTTATATTAATCTTTTGTGATTGTTTTTTTCATCATACGATATTTATATAACTGTGATAATTTCGTACTGAAAAAATAATGCGTTAGTCAATTGTAAATAGAAGGTTTAACCTGTAAGGTTTGTAAAAAGTGTGTTTATAAAAAGAAAAGTAAAAAGAAGGTCGAATGAAAAGAATAGCTTAATATTAACAATAGAATAAGAGTAATTGGAGATGATTTTTTATTCTTATTCGGATCTTAGTCAAGGCTGTCATAGACTATCAACTGTTTTCTTCAAATCGTTAAAAAAAAGTAGAACTATTGTCAGTTTGATTGAATTGCAATATATTTTTCCGTCGACCTCTAAATAAAAGCTTACTTTAACGTACACGAAATTGATCATTAATGACCCATTTTAATGTGCAATTTCTCCTATTTTAATGTACAATTGTCATGGGCAACCAAACACAGAAATATTCAGCATGGAATAGTTGAATTATTCTGTGTCTGTACTGTTTTTCCACAGAGAAAAGGAATTCATAATTCAAATCGAAAAATTTAACTCTATACAAAATAAAGTAGAATCTGCGGAAATAATTTTATGCAATAATCGTTCGAAAGTAATTAACACTTCAGCTTCCACCAGTTCCACATGTTCCTTATCGGTTATTGTAGGTAATGTTAACTATTCAGAATGTCACATGTCTAATATTCCATCTATGAATCTCTCAAATTGTTCCATCGGAAGCATAAATATAAATATATCGAAATGAACATAGAAATTTATATTGTTTCAAGTGTATCTGTCATGCAAAATAAAAATTTATTTCAATCAAGAATTTATACTCAATTCATGATGAGGTCGACGGAAAAATCTTGTAATAAACTCGTTTATTAATGTAGCGATTAATGGTCTCGAACTATTAACGCGCTCGCTCCGCTCACGCGTTAAAATATCTCAACCATTAATCGCTGTCATTATTAAACTAGTTTATTAAATAACTATTAATACCCTTTAAGTTTTCAACCGATCTGTGAATTATTTCAGCGGTAAATAGCTTGTCCTATTTTATTTTTTATATTTTCATTGCATACCAAGTTGAAGGAATCAAAATGCTATCCCTGATGTGAAAACTCTTACTGATTTGACCTCATCAAGTTGAGATCAATGTTAATGAGGTTAACGTTAAATATGTTGTATCAATATTTCAGATCTTTAAGTACTTCGTAATTGGAATTTCTTCATATATCTTCAGGGGCAATTTAAATACAATATGTTATAAATGAACTAAACACTCGATTAAAACTCAAAATAATTTTCTTGAATAAACTATGTTGTTAATGAGAATTTCAAGGTTTTATTATAAAATCTACCAATTCTGCTTTTTAGTTCACTTTCTTCAGTTATCACATTAATGGCTTGCTTTCCCAAGTTGAATGAAAATATCTTTGAGAGTCTAGTACAGTCTTTGTCATAATTTGCTGGAGCTAAAACAATATTTTCAAATAAAATCAATGTTTTCCAGTAGTTTTCAATATAATTTTTTTTCATTTCTGGAAATTTCATTTATTTAAAATCACTTAAAATTGATGAAGAATGAGTTCATCTAATTTTTTTAATATGCATTGAACTATAGACAAATTTTTATTTGAAGCATTTGTTCATTTTACTCACTAAAACAGAACAAGACTTTGATAACATACTTCCGTTGAAGATTTGAAAATTAATTAATTCAATTTTTAATTGGTATTTCTACGTTGATGAAATTCTAAGTTTATGACAAATTATTTTATCAACTTTGAGTACCTCTCTCATTTCTAGTAATATAATATTTACTACAGCACAAAATGATATTTCTTGACCGACTGAATTAAATTTCCAGAAATGCAAAGTTTGACACTCGATGTAAAGTGGAATACAATTTATTAAATTCAATTTATATTCACATATTGGAAGACTGAAAGTCGATAAAGCTCGAGGTTGTCTGTTACTATTGTAGAAGTTAAATCAAACACCTTTTCACATTTTCTTTCACAAAACGAAATTTAATTTCGTTATACCCAATTCTGTATTTTCACATGTACTTTGAGCGTCTCAAATGCACCTTAGAGGTAATTTAAATTTTAAAGTTATTGGTGTCTTGAACTATTAATGTTATGATAATGTTTAATGTAAAATAAAACAATATTTAAGATGACTTTGTTTTATTACAATCATCGGAAACAATTTCGCTTTGTTGTGTGTCATTCAAAAAATATGATTCAAAATTCGGTATTCCATATGGATAGGGTGGCCATCCGGCCCGAATTAGAGCCATATGTCACGTATTAATATATGACCCTGAAAATACCCCTAGTTAAATATTTTATCATATCATGTAAATATTGTAATACTTATTCAATTAATCATCACATTTAATCCCAATTTTGTTTTTTTTTCACATTTTTAACCCCTTAAGTCACACGAAAAAATCCGTACATCAAAATGGCAGCGAATAAGGAGAATAGAGCCCCCGGCCCAAAAAATAAAATACTTAATTCACGTCAACACAAAACACGTAGGTACAAAATTTTTACCCTCTAACTCAATTGAAAGGATCTGCTTAAAAAAATTGAGATTTAAGGTTCGGTAATGGGGCCTCTTCTTTATGTGATATACACCAATGATCTCCCTCAGTGCACGACTCAGCCTATGTTTCAATTTGCTGATGACACCTCCATAGTTCTTTCTGATACAGACAACCCGGAGAAACAACTTAACCCATTTGATCCCACGGAAAATTTTTTCATGATAATTCCAAAAACTCTTTGGTGCTTGCTTCAATTGTCAGTAATTTAGTAGAAAGTTGCTGAATTAACAATTTTTCATTATTCTGGACACAGAAAAGAAAGTGTCCTCAAGTGGGACACTGGGATCATAGCGTCGTTGAAAAAAACATAGGACAGAAAATAGTTTTATTGAAAAAATAATGGAAAATAAACATTATACTTTTCAAATAATAATCATGAATGAAAATCTATGAAACATGTTCGTTCCAAACAGAGAGTCGCTTTGCATTTGATGCATTGCCATCTTGCTTTCTGATGGCAAGTTCTACAGCGAAGCTGTTTGTTCAGTTTTTCCGGAGTGTCCACCTTCACTTTTTATCAAACTTTGTGGTATTGAGGGTTTCGGCTGGATTCCACTTTTTTGAAAATTTCGCAAATAATAACGAGTAATAGAACGTAAAAAAGTCAGAAGATCAATTTTCATATCGCCATTTGCCAGCGAATTCATTCTCCATGCGTTTACCACACAAACGTTCAACATATGAGTCCAAAGACACCACCACCACGTTTTACCTTGAATGGATATTCGGTAATTGTTAACGGATTGATCTAAGAGATCGACACCTCCCATCCCGTTATTATAATTTGCAAATAAGCGTGGTTGTTGAACGTCAATTTTCTCTCCTGCTTCTCTACAAAATCTTCTTACACTGGCGAGAGGTTCTAGAGTGTCATAATTTGAAGCCATAGTGACGATACTGTTATCCTTCCATCTCACGAACACAAGAGCGGTTTCTTTATCATATCGGGCCTCGAAATATCCACGCTTTTTTTTCTTCATTTCACTTTTTGATGGAAGAGGGCAATTCTTTGTACGATTCTCTCGTATTGTTCCGATCGCTCTATAGCCCAAGTCCTTCAAATGTTTCATAAGGGAATCACTTGTGAAAAAGGTGTCGAAGAAAATTATATGGTCTTCCGGATTGTTGACTTCCAACTAGTGTTGGGTAGGACACTACATGAAAATGAGTTTGTAAGAGTAGCCTCTTTTTTGTACTGAGCCAGTACAATGTCCCACTTCAAATGACGCGAGGCGTACTGAAGCTCGGCGATACGTTTGAAGTTACGAGTAGGTATATGACATTTGATGTTATTGCATTACATTAGTTATAGTCTGAACTCTGATTGATGATATATTAATAATCAGTATCGCAAAGTGATATGAAACGATTAGCATAGTGTATATTGTTTGTAAGTAGGTAAATAAAAATATAAACAATTGATATATTTCGAAGGGGGGATATTCAAAAGCAAAACAGTCTCTTCAATACGTGCCTCATAGGACATTTCCTTATCGCTCGGGGAGACTCGAAAAGCAATAATGCAATAAATTTGTAGCATGCGTCTCACTTCCTCTTTGTCTTCATCCTACAGTTTTACGTAGACGGAAAGTAAGAAGCGCCTAGCGCGACACCCGCGTCATAAAATTTGAAGCAGTACAATATAAAATGTTGAGCCGCTCTTACATTTTGACGTCATGTACGGGACAAATGTACTGCCTCTTGTATGTCCTACTCAACACTACTTCCAACAAATCGAGTACCACTTTCGACCCAAGTGGTAGAGATTCACAATATTTCCTTTGTTTCGCACCGGAATATATGTCGAATTGATAGCAGTGCCCTGTGGAACTGCAAAGCATCCAATCTTTGTAGTCAAATCGGACGGGCTTTCTACGAATAAATTGTTTCGATGAATGATGACCGAAGTATTTGACCATGGCTTCGTCGATTGATAATTTCTCATGGAAAACTCCCCATTGAAGAAATCGTTCATTCAGCATTTTCATGAGCGGACGTAATTTGAACATTTTGTCACTTTGAAATTGGGGTATATTATCAGGATCAGGAGGAATGACAACAATATCAACATTTGTATCCTGGTCGGATATATCAGCCACAGCACTTTCTAAATGTTTGTGTCTTCTACCGTAAAAGACACTAGGACTAATGCTTCTCGTACTTTCCATTGTAGTAACCCTCGTGTATATATGCGACGTAGTGATCCCAGCGTCCTCATATGAGTACACTAACTTATTATGTGAATTATTGTTCTAATTTATTTCTATATACAAACGTAAATGAGTACAGTTCTTTCTTGAATATATTGACACTTCACATAAACCATCACAAATAAAATAAACGGAGAGCTAAGATAAAATATACGAAATAAACAACAGACTCATTCCTCGACACGTGTTTCTATGATACGACATGCTTTTATTCAAAATTTAAACGGAATATTTCTGAAGTAAACTATCTTCAACGTTAGAAGAGAGTTTTTTTATTTCAATTGAGGAGAGAACCTAATCAATTGATTCATAGGTGGCGCTTGGCATGATGTTATTTCCACTGTCCCCAAATGGGGACGATGGGACAAAATGGGTTAATGCAGTTTACACAGAAATGAAATGCTGGTTTGATGATAATGAGCTAAAAATTAACAATGAAAAGACACAAATATTGCAGTTCAAGTATGGCAGAACCTTCCAGCCCTGCACTTATAATTACAGTGGTGGATTCATTACAGCAGAGAAGACTATGAAATTTCTTGGCATAACCATGGACGCCAGGCAGAGTTGGACTAGTCACGTGGAGGTTGTGGCAGCACATATGTCGAAATATCTATATGCACTGAGAACAATCGCTAGGATTGTGAATGTGGATACTGCACTTGTGGCATATCATTCCTATGTGACGGGTAAACTGAGATATGGTATAGTCATATGGGGCAATCCTATAGAAATACAAAGACTACTGGTATTACAAAAGCGATACCTTAGGGCAATTTTGAATCTACCAGGTACTGAAACATGCAGAAAACATTTTGCAGAAACATCGATAATGACAATTGTAAATCTGTATATATATGAATGTATTGCCTTTGTGGTGGATAATGGGGAGTTCTTCATAAGAAGAGTTGAAGAAGGCAGATACTCTACCAGGCAAAATGAGAACCTAAATCAACCAAAACTCCTTTACACATATCTACAAAGGAATGCGGTACACACTATAGTAAAAATATATAATTATCTCCCCAAGCAGATTAAACAAATGCCCACAAAAATCATGAAAGAGAAGTTACAACGATACCTTAAGAAGAATCCTTATTACACACTAGATGAATTTTTTAATTGCACTATCGGTGTGGAATAGTAAATGCGTACATGTCCTGGATTGATCAAATTATGGATTATATATATATATATATATATATATATATATATATATATATATTTATATATATATATAAATATATATTTAAATATATTTATATATATATATATATATATATATATATATATGTGTATATGTGTATATGTGTATATATATGTATATATGTGTATGTATATTTGTATGTGCGTATGTGTGTTCGTTTATTTACATGACATGTTCTACAACTTTTGTGTTTTATGGAACTAATAAAATTATCTATCTATCTATCTAAATGGATTCGGTTGAGCTGAAACCCTCAAAGGAGACTTCCCCAATTTAAAACTCAATCCACGTTTCACCTAATTTCAACCCTCGTAACTAAATCTGCAAAGGTTGTGAAGGTGCGCATAAACCTCAAAAATCTGGCGGTGGTTATAGAAAAGAGTATACATCCTTCAAATCAACTTAATCCACGACCCACTGACTAAATTTTTAGATAGGGTTATGGGGTTTGAAAACCCTTTCCAAACTAGTTTTTTTCATCTCCATAAGCCCTCCAAAAAGCCATAGAAGGTTGAATTATGGGTACGCTGTTCATAATTAATTTAAACATCTGTTGCCACTGGTTCATAAAATTTCCGCTAATTCACCTTCCCGTTTCTTCATTTCCCAAAGTTTGGAGATGCCAAAGTTCTGATATTTCTTATCTGCATCCAAAACAACACTAGACGCTAAGTTTTTGGCACATTCTGATGGTGACCAGGAGACGCCAAAATGTGCCAAAAAAAAAAAAAATATATATATATATATATATATATATATATATATATATATATATATATATATATATATATATATATATATATATATATATATATATCCTCAATAATCGTAGTTCAGGATTATTCAAGAAGTATAAAACGGAATTAAAATCCACGCTCATACGTCACTTAATATTGATTTTTTTAATTTTAATTTATAAATAAAAAGGATTTGAAATGTGAGGTTTCAAATTTTAACTTCATAAAGCTGAGTTAAAAAGATATATTAATTATTGATTCGTTGCTAATAATGGAAAACGTCCTGACAATTAAACTTGTATCTACAAAAAAATCAAATACATAATGAACAAAAAGGAAACTTGAATTTACTACGTTTATTATTACAAAAATACTTTGAAAAAAAATATAACACTGCGATTGCAATTTCGGTCACTAGACCATCATCGGGAAGATTGAGTTAAGAACTTCTTTACTCAATCTGCCCGATGATGGTCTAGTGACCGAAATTTCAATCGTAGTGTTATATTTTTCAAAGTATTTTTGTGATAATAAACGTAGTAAATTCAAGTCTTGTTTTTGTTAATCATGTTAAATTGTCACGTAGTAACGACGGAAGCCATCAACTATTTCAAATTCTCAACACCTTCTTCCATACCGCTTGGGCGTGAGCAATTTTGGGTTACATACATACACTATACACTACAACATAAGTTTGCACTGATCTGCACCGTCATTTGTATACATTGGGAGCCTTCCAACAAGGAAGCACCTTGTCACTCTGTGTCATACTACAGAACACGGTGTACGGGTGCTTGTTGGAAAGCCTTTTTGTTTTTTATTTAAAACGCACTACGTTCCAACTCAACTTTTTCTTGTGTTCGGCTGTGTCACCGTGTCGTAGTTGGAACAAGAGGCGATGAACAGTGAACACCGTGTCACACAGTGTCGTAGTGGGAAAGCTCCCTGTGTGTTCTTCAATGACATTTGTTTTCTCTGTGTATATAAGAATAGAAATAATAGAAAATAGAATATCTCTATAGGACTAGTATTATAAGTATTAATTTTCTTAGAAAACTAAAGTAGCACAATCGTTGAAATTTGTTAAAGAAACATGGTTCGATTTCGAAATATAGAGGCTTCATACTCTATATCAACTTACGACAGATTTCTCACAATAGCATTTCAAGTAGACGTTGAAAATTTTCTTCTAAAATTCGAAAAACTTTCCTCCTTGAGATTTTCAGATTTTGCTTCGGTGTGGAGAGAAATGAAATTTTCGTATGTTAATTCGTAAGTAGAAAAATCAATTGAATCCTATAATTCTGTTCAACTTATATAACTTTATAGGAGACAACAATACTACACGCTGATCAGACAATTCGTAGAAAACTGTTTCTTCATCATAAAAAAGTTCATCGTTTATCCAAAGAATATTTTCACCGAAGTTGGGGCCCTCTACCTAATGTATGCCATATACTTCAAACAATTAGTCAAGTAGGTAAAAAATTATATATTGTAGTGAAATGAATATAAATTTCAGTTGACCAACATTTGACGGTAATTGTACTTTTACAGGGATTGGGTGAAAATTAGAATTACTTTAGAGGAGTATTTGAAGCTCCAAGACCTCATTGAGCGATTGAGACAAGAACGACAATTGGAACCACTGTTCTGTTATGCAAAACTTGTTACCAATAATGCATTTGAATATGTGTTTCAAAAAAAACCCTTAGCACCAGAATCAAGGTACATAAAGAATTTCACAGAGTACTGTGACGATACATTTCAAGTGGGAGCAAGTGTAAATTCAAAAGTTGTTTTGAAACAGAAACTTAATGAAGACAATTTCTTAGAAAAATTTACTAAGGTTACTAATGATTACAAAGACGCACTAGCAAAATTTTCAGGTGAGTTAATTCGAAGATTCTTTTAAAGGAAAATAAAATTTTAAACTAAGTCCAAGTAAAGAAATAGTTTAATCTTGTTAAGTGGGTAAGATGATCAAGATTATACCAAATAAATCAAGGATAAATACATTTTTCTTTTATAACTACTGAAATAAATAACATTATCATATATATATTGGAAAGAAAAAGTATCAAATACGCTTTTACTAATTTTTAAACCTCATTCATATTTGTTCAATTTTCAGTGAAGAATCCAGGCCTGGGAATATTTCAGTCTACAATTCTAGAGGAAGTTCACTCTACAATGAACTTCCTGGAAAGGTCAACTGTAGAGGTGGAACCAACTCCACAAGATGATTCCATTTATGCCAGAAGATCAAGAATCAAAGATAAGGCTATGTCTCTTAGAGGAGCCAAGAATTTAAGTGTAGGGTTTAAAGAAGAGAGTGAAGAAAGTTTTGATGAAGACTTATAATAAAATATTCACATCCAGAAGAAATAAACAGAAAAATTACTAGAAGGCAAGGGTTTCCTTTGAATATATAATATTTTTTTTGATTTGAGATTTTGTCAAATCAGAGATCTAAAAATATTGATAATAAATATTTAAATAATTTTTATATTTCTTAAAATAATTTGAACCTTGGTTGGAGATAAATCCCATGTTATAAAGTTCATTTGACAGGACGATCATATCTGAAAAGTGTAAATAAATAATTATATTTAAATTCTAAAATATTTTTACAAATAGTATTATAATATTAAGTTAAAATGTTGATCTACAGAATTAATGAGTATATTGACAAAGAAGATTCCTTATTGTTATAAAATGAAATTATTCCATTATTTATATTTTTATTATGTTATTGTAAATATTACAAATAATTTTTTTCGACTCTTTGAATCAGTTAATTCCTTTCATCCAATAATGATAAAATTTGAACTTTGATATTAAAATTTTTCTAATATACTTTTACTTTAGAAGTAGTTCATTGGTTTATAATTCATTTTTTGAAATTGTTTATTTCTGTTCAAGTTATAATATGTCTTATATGTATCATTATTATTCCTAGTTAGTGCATAGCTTTGATATGGGGAACAACTATTACCACTATTATAATGAATGTAGAAAGAAGTATTAGATATTTGAATCTACAGATCATACTGTAAATGAAAACAACAACTTTAGAATTCATCATAAAATCTTAGGAATTTTATTTGAATCTGCAGCATTTTGACCTATTTCCTGTATCCCCATTTTGGGTACTTTTGCGGGGTATCTCTGCTATTTTTGAAGATAAGAGGGTTGCGGTTTTCGCAACAGTGTGCTACTTTTTCGTAAAACTCAAGATGCCGTTAACAGCATTTTTATAGCCCTTTTAGTTTTTGAGATACAGGACATTTTTGAAAATGTTGCATTTTGTGACCCCCTCGTATCTCCGTTATCCTTTAACTTATCGAAGAGATAAAATAACATTCTTATAGATTTTTTTCCGTAGAATGCAGTGGTGTAGATAATTTTTGTTACATATTCACTATTTTTGAGTTATAAAGCAAACTTATGTTTTTTAAATGGAACACCCTATATATATATATATATAGACTATAAAGTTTGTCTTTTTTTACCTTTTCAAATATGTATAATAGTATGCACTTTTTTTCAGAAACACGCAAATAAATAACAATATTCTTCTTAAATTAAATGCATAATTCAAAAGTATTGTTCACGACAATAAATAAAAATAAAATCTCATCGGTTTTTGGATAGACTTTTGGTTTTTGAAGCTATTTATTTTCGTTCTTTTGGTAATATTATTTTTCATTGATATTTATTAATGTCTTCAAATAATGGCAGCGTATGAAAAATATGATATGCTGGTAAGTTTTATACAGAGTAATGAAAAATCTGAAGGAGCTTCGGAATTATATTTCCTAAGGTGAGTAAGCTATTATGGCTATGAAAATCTCTATTATCATTTTAATTTTTTTCTTGTTAGATATCCCGAAAGAAGGCAACCATTTTTTGAGATATTTGCTCGTTTAAAAGCAAACTTATTTGCGCACGGATCATTTTTTCACGCGTGTGCTAAAACATTCAACAAAGAGAACAGGGACATAAAAGAGATAGATACTTTGGGATAGATGGAAGCAAAACCTTCGTCCTCATATAGAAAAATTGAGAAGGAAATTGGTGTGCCAAAAACTAACGGGATTGCAGAACTTCCAGAGGCAATTCATTTAGTCTTTCGAAATCTGCGAATGAAAATAAAGGTTCTTTTAAACGCTATTCAAAGAATTACAAAGATGTGCCAATTTTGCATTAGAGAAAATAATCGTCAATTTGTACATCACCTTGCTACAAAACTGTTGTTACAAACTTACTATTAGAAAAAAGATCTATAGGTATTTTCTTATTAAAAGATACCTATGAGCAAGGTATCTAATTATTCGTTAGTAATATGTAACTTTCACTTGTTCGTTGTTGTCATACATGGCCTACTATTAAATTATGCATTTAATTTTAGAAATTTGTCATTTATTTACGCGTTTCTAAAAAAAGTTTATACTTTTTTTACTGATTTACTACTTCAATTATCCTGAATTTCTTCATATAGTTCCCCGTTAGACAAATATGATTTTATTTATTTATTTATTTATTTATTTATTTATTATAATTAAGACTACAAATCATCGATCAAGTCGATGTTACCGTAGAATAATATTCATTACAAAATAAAATATGTGTGAACGCATTATTATAATGTGGAGAGTAGGTATATCAGCTTTTACGATGTAATTTGACTTTTTTTATAAATAAATTTAATTTTTCTAGGTTTTTAATATCTTCTGGTAGGTTATTAAAAACTGTCACGGCCTGGTAGATCGGTGAATTCTTCGCTTTATTTGTTCTTATATTGCCTAGGTTATTGTTATTCACCTGTCTAGTTCCATGATTGTGTATATTCAGTCTTTTTTTCAACTCAGTATTGCATTTTAGTAAGCCATGCTCAATTTTATATATCAGTTTGCACTGTTCAACCACTTTGGTGAGTTTCATGTTGGGTATCCCCAAGGTACTGTACAACTCCGTTGTTCGAGTATCATATGGCAAGTTATATAATGCCTTCAAAGCGCGATTCTGTATCCTTTGAAGTCTCAGTAGGTTGTTAACTGAAGTATTTGACCAAATGCTGATGAGGTACACAAGCACAGAATGAATATGAGAATAGTAGATCGATCTTCTTGCACTATTACTGAGATAGGGACTAACTCTTCTCAATGCTCCAATAAGTGGTGTAAGCTTGGCTGCCAAAGAATCAATGTGTCCAGTCCACTCCAGTTTTGTGTCGATGTTAAGCCCTAGGTATGTATGTTCACTTCTTTGTTCAATTTTCATACCATTCATTCTGATATTTAATGGTATTGTTTCTTTATTTTTCTGTTTAAATAGTAATGCAACAGTTTTGTTTACGTTCAGGATGAGTTTGTTAGAACTAAGCCAGTCATGAAACCTTTTCAGGTCATCCGCGATAATTTGCTGCAGGATTTCTATATCTGTACCCTCATAGAACAATGCAGTGTCATCGGCAAACATGTAGTATCGAGCCACTAGCCCAGCCGTTTTGAGATCTTCTACGTATAAGAGATACAGTAGCGGTCCTATTACCGAACCTTGAGGTACCCCCTTTGACACATCTTCCTCAGTGCTTATTGCAGATCCTATTTCTGTGCGATGTTTTCTGTCTTTCAGAAATGTCTCAATTAAAATGTAGGCCTTTCCTCTTATTCCCATTTGCTGAATTTTCCGCAATAATAATTTGTGGTCAACCAGATCAAATGCCTTTTTTAGATCAATAAATATCACTATTGCATATTTGTTTGCATCCAACCCCTCGCTAATTCTCTGTACAAGGTCAGTTGTAGCGCCGAGAGTGGAACTGTTACTCTGAAAGCCATACTGAAAATCAGAGAAACCGAGAAATGTGCATATTCTGTTTTTTATCACAGTTTCCAACAGTTTCGAGAATATTGAAGTTAGTGCGATGGGCCGATAATTGTTTGGATCAGTCCGAACTCCCTTCTTGAATACTGGTATTATCTTACTTTCCAGGCACTGAGGTGGTAATGTTCCCGATTTCAAAGCATTATTAATGTAGTACAATAGATGTATTCTTATCACTGGATACAGAAATTTCAGATCATACGCAGTAACTTGATCGTTTCCTGGTGATGCGTTATTTTTTTGCTTCTGAAGTGTTTCTTTCAGTTCTTCTTCTGTACATGCTTTTAGATACATTGATCTATCTGCAGAGTTTTGTTCAATGTGACTGTATTCCTTTTGTTCCTATAGAGTTCTGGATTCGACTTCAATAAAATATCTGTTCAATCTGTTTGAAATTTCGTGCAGATCAGTGTATTCATTTCCATCTATAATTATTTTCTTGATATTAGTTTTATTTTTAGTCTTTGTGTTTATTATTTCCTTAATTGTATCCCACAGTTTATTTGTGCTCGAATTGGCATTGAAGAACTTCTTACAGTAATATTTCTGTTTTGCTTTCCTTATAACTTTGTGTGCTGACTTTTTCAGTTCAATAAACTTCAGTTTGAGATTTATATTTGTAGGTTGTTTTCTGAACTTACTATAAGCTTTATCCCTTTTTCTAAGTACACTCTCAATCTTTCTATTGAACCATCCCTTATTTTCAACTTTTTTAAAGGTTTTGTGGCTTGTTGCCTGCATTTTAGCTAGCTTAATTATATTAATGAAATTTTCCCCTTTGAATTCATTGCTCAGTTCTAACGTTCTCAAATTTTCCTCAACAATCTTCATGAACTTGTATTTGTTTAGTAGTTTTGTAGTAACAGTCTTCTTGAGATTATTTGGTTTTTTATTTGTGGCTAGATTTATAAAGATTTTTTTGTGATCAGATACGGGGGTGTCATAGAGTTTACAGGACCCAGTCATAAATTGGGGTATTATTATATGATCAATGTTTGTCTTTGCATTATGTTGAATTCTGGTGTGATATCTAGTATTCAGAAACCTATATGCATGCGATATAACTGTTTCCTTATAATTCGTCAGTGTCTTATTGTTCTTTTTGAGATCCAAGTTAATATCTCCTATTATTATGTTGTTTTTATTTTTCATAAGTTGTTCAAGTACAGGAAAGAAATATTCAATATAATTTTTTTGAGATCTGTATATAGAGTACACGCTCAAGTTGTATTGATGGATTTTTATTCCCACTATATTTACATGGTTATCTAGCATATTATAAATTTCTTCATGTTCGATATCATCTCTTATAAATATAGCTGTTCCTCCCCCTTTAGTATTTCTACAGTTAAAATATCCTTTGTAACCTTCAAATGTAAAGAATTTACATTCATTTTCATAGATCCAGGTTTCTGTCAAAATTATCATATCTGGATAGCCATGTTTACAGATATAATAATGAATGTTTTCTATTTTGAGTTTATTTCTTAATGATCTTATGTTTAGATACAATATGGATATTAGTTTTTTGGAATTTGATCGTTTGGCTTGTTCCTCGTTTCTTTGTTTCTCAATTCATCTAATTGTGACTCATCATTAATTGATAAAACTTTGCTGGTTTCAGTTTTCCTCAGATAGATGTTCTCATGGTTAGTCCAGACGAACTTATAATCCAACAGTTTCCTTAACTCTCTAGCTTTCTTGAAAAGGTATTGGTTTTCTCTTGTGAGTTCATGGTTGATGTATAGTGTGTTTTCTTCTTCTAGTCCAATTTTTTTGGTGGTTAGTGTTTTATGTCGTTTTTCTGCCATAAAAGATTGTTTGTCTTCAAAATTTTTGAATTTTATTCTGATTTGAGGTCTCTCCTTGTTGCCAATTCTGAAGCACTCAATATTCTCTCTGTTCAAATTGTTTTTTACTAGTTGAATCGTCTTGAATGCGAGCCCTCTCAATTCTTCATCATTTTCAATTTTCTTCTCAAATCCCGATATAATTATATTGTTACTTAGTTGTTTTTGTTTTTCGTTGTTTTTTTCGGCTTTGATACCGTCTATTTGTTTTTTGAATTCGACATTTTGTTTTTTTAGTTCTTCAACATCCTGTTTAATTTTTTTGACTTCTTGTCTTTGATCTGTTATTGTGCGCCAGATAAGGTCTAATTTTTCGGCAATATCCTCAAGAGTAATATTTTTTTTCGTTGTTTTTTTGACGAAATTTTCCGCCTCTTCCGAATCTTCACCATCTTCAGAGTCCGAGTCCGTCCCTGTTGATGATTCATCATCATTTACATTTGCTTGACATCCACTGCAGAGCCATTCCAATTTACCATCTTTAAGTTTTTTCAGACAGTCCTTATCTAGTTTGGTACATTCTTCGTGGAAATATCGTTGGCAGGTGCTAGCACATGGAATCTTGTATTTCGTTTTAGAGATTTCTCTCTTGCATTCGCCACATTGTAATCCTTTTTTCTTTGTTTTTTTCTTGGTGGTGTTATCTCTCATGTTTATTGAATTTATTATAGAGGAAATGCAAAGGAAAACTATTTCCCGATTTTCACAGCAATTTTATTGAATTATTATTCCCCTGAAACCCATGTTAATCAGTTTTGTTATTAGATTTGTTATGCTAACTACATCAAAGACTTTGCTCAGATACACAATTACAACAACTCTTCCTTCTTCGATTTCATTTAAATTTACTGAATCCTCGCAGGTACAAATTGTACCGCTATATTGCAGAAACGCATACTTGAAATCTTCTAACTTTATGTACTTATTAACATAGTTATTCATTCTCTTTTTTACAATTATCAAGTATATCCCTTTTAATTTATAAATAACATGAGTATATTCAAAGCACCCTAGTATTATTCCGGGAAATACATTATCACAAACCTTGAGCATACTACTATTGTATTTTTCATAGGACTCCCTGATAAACTATTTTAATCTTACTTCTACCTTTTGTCAAATATGATTTAATTGTTCGTTCAGAAATTCAACCATTTGAGATGCAGTAACAGTTTCACTTGAAACTATATCCATTGCATCTGCTACAATTACAGCTAAAACATGTTTACACGTTAAACAATTGTTAAGTTCCAATACTTGATAACGGAATACTGGGCAATGGCAAAAATTAATATTCTCATATACTGTGTATTGTTCATTTTTATTGCCAACTTTATATACTTTTCTTAGGCCATCATCAGTCTGATATTTTGTGATTTTGTAATTTTCCAAGAGTTCTACAGCTCCTTCAAAAATATTTCCAAAAAGATCATATAAGCTATCAAGGTGATCTTCTGTAACTGAAATAGATCATTCCCTTCATTGAGTAGGTGTTAAAATATAACTTCAAAGGTAAGTCAAAAGAGTGAAACTTACATGTTTGATGAATTTTATAGTATACAACTGCCTCTTGTAAGCATTCAAATGCAAGGGGCATTACCAAACTAGGAGCTTCATTCATTTCAACCAGCCAAATATATACCCTTTTTCCCTCAAATATATATAGTACTCTTGTATTTGATTTCATACATTCTAATGTGAGATTTACTATAGAAACATACTAGGTACTAGTGTTCTATTTTTTTAATTATAGTACTTTTTGTTTGAATAAGAAATACTCAACAAATATATTGATTTTAATGTAACGCACACTCTGCCTTTTGAAATTTTTGTAAATAGTTCTTACTTACAATAAAATATCTACATTTATTCTGTCTGATATATCAAGCTCTTAGCTCATTTGGCATGCATATTTTATCATAAATAAAATTTCTATTGCTCACTGTGAGCAGAGATAGTTAAATATAAATAGAATAAAAAATACATATTCATAAACAAAACAACACATTTATAGGTTAAATTGTTTATGAGTAAATCGTTATTCTACGCTCTGTGTCCCCAAAAGCAATGAATTATGAACAGTTGGATCCGAAACGGTATTCATTTTCATTAGGTCACGCAAGGAGATGCACTGTATCTCGTGCTATCCTGCAGTAAGAACGATTTTCAGGAAAATTAATGACAAAATTTTAATCTTACTCAAGTATTTGTGAAATAATTAAACCAGCATTTGGAGACTTTTATTCTTCATAGTTGATAACTTTATTATTCTTTCTCGAGCATATATAGAATATACAAACAGCATAATATCACATTTCTATTTTCCGATCAAATTCGTGATTTTTTTCTTTCCACTATTCCAAAAGTGTCATTTATCAATATTTCATATTGACATAATAATAACTTTAAATAAAAAAAGGGTTCGGTAAATACAATCAAAATATATAAGTCATTTTTGTTAGGGAAACTATTGTTGCAAAACAGTACATTTATAGCCACCTCAAATTTATATTCGACAATTAGACACCGCTGCTCTACAACAGTTTCCTAATCATAGATATTTTGTAATACTTTTTGAATGATAAACATTAAACTAATAGTTTTAAATGACAAAAACACAGAAGACCCAAATAATATTGGTGAATTTTTGAAATAACCAATTAGAGGATAGTACTGTACCGCGCAATGAGCCAATCGTACAAGGTATGACGTGTACAATAACAATAACACTGAAAATGTAAATGTGTCAACTGCTGTTGGCATATATACTGAAAATCGAAAATTACGAGAAAAGTGTTATACTGAGAGACAGAGTGTTCTAAAAAGAATAGTATTGAACCAGTGATTTTTAAATAAACACTGTCTATAATATATTTTGACGGCTTCCAATTATGCAGTCTTTGGTAAAATATTACTTAACAATTTCTTTAACTTTGAGTTTAATATGTGTTAGTCAAGCCTGTAAAGGATGCGTAAATTTAGATGAATTTAATTTCAACAAAATTGTATCTAGATTCAAAGTTGCAATAGTAAAATTTGATATGGCTTACCCATATGGTGATAAACATGACGTATTCGTTAAATTTGCTGAAGAAATAAAAGACAACAAAAACGTTATTGCGGCAGAAGTTGGCGTGAAAGATTATGGTGAAAAAGAGAATGAACAACTGGCCAAAAAATATGGCATCAAATCAAAGGATGATTTTCCAGCACTGAGACTATTTTTGAATGGAGTTACAAATGAAGCTAAGAGCTTTCCTGTATCTGAAAAGTGGGACATAAGTATGCTGAGAGACTTCGTTAGAGATAATAGTGACATATATATTGGTCTTCCTGGCTGTTTAGAAAAAATGGACGAGTTAGCTGTGGAATTCGTAAAAGCTAGTGATAAAAATGGAAAATATGATGAAATTGAGAAAGTAGCACATTCTTTTGTAGATGTAAGCTAGCCCTGTATATTGTTTTAACTTCTTCAGAACCATGTAGATAAAAAAGTTTCTCTTAATTCAGCAGTTAGATGATGTAACAATAAGATTCATCATTACGTGGTATTTTATTTCTATTAATAATTAGCTGTAGCAACTATCAGCTATTATGATAAGTATAAAGTTCCGAATGAATTATTTTAAATCAATCAAATATAGTACAATGTTGCTCTTTAGAATCAGAAAAGCTGAAACTTTTGACTTCTAATATCAACAATTGAAATTTGAAAATTTATATATTACACTTTAAACCCATTGAACAGAAATAATTTTTTTTCAGAAAGAAAAAGAAACAGCCTCAACATATCTTAAGTATATGAAGAAAATTATTGCAGACGGCTATGATTTCATCAAGCACGAAACCAGTAGACTGAAAAAATTACTGAAGGAATCTAAGATACAAGAGAAGAAGAAAGAAGATCTTTCGAATAGACTGAATATTTTGAGGAGTTTCTCCACAATTGAAACCAAAGATGAATTATAAATAAATGAAAATAGCAATAGAAGTTTCTGAATTGAACCTTTTGGAGGTTATGTTTAAAGTGCTCTATGCAGTTTTATATATATACATATAAAATATTCTTCTTTCATTTTGTTTTGTATGTATTTTCTACGTAAAATTTTAAATATCGCAGATATGAATAATGAATTTCTAGTTCATGATTATGCAATTCACACAGATAATATTCATTATTTTAATAATAATAATGATCATTTAAATGAAAATTGCAGATTAGAGTAACTTCCTCGGTAACTTCACATGTACTGAAATATAAAAAATAAGTATACGTTATTGTACAATATGTGATTAATACAATTTCAAATTTTTTTAAACCTGCGAAGATGTATTGCATATATTGGAAAAATTTATTTAAAAAAAATTATTACTGTCAATATCCTACTGCAGACTGAATGAGAAATTGAATATTTCTACAAAAGCTCTTTTCACAGAAGAAAAATCAATTCTTGTCTCATTTCTTGAACGCCTGTATATACCAAATTTCTGGAGTTTACCACCATTGACTATTTTTTTTTTAAATTGACACTTTTATAGATAACAAGTTTTTACCTTCATTCGTATAACCTACAAAAAATTTCAATAAAAATAACACATGAATTTTGAAAGTTGAAAAAATAATTGATTTGAGTAAATACGACTAACTTCCAGTTTATTAAGTTAATAACTGAAGTAACCAGAGGTGTAGTTAAATATGGGATAAAGGGATTATAATTTATATTAGAAATATAATTTTAGAATTGAATCAAAACAATTATAAACATTCTGTTTATTTACCATTGGTCAACTATTCCTACAATTTACATATTCTCGGACAAACAATCAAGAGCCTCATATAAAAATATTTGCTTTTTATACCACAAATCACAACACTAAGGAATGTGACGAAAATCTTCAAAAGTATCGTCAAAGATTTAAAGTTAAGAAAATGTGTACAAGAAACTGGAACGACTGAAAATAATAATGAATTAAAAAAACGGATGAAGTTTCAACAATGTCAGGAAATTACCTCACAATTTCTTTATACACAAGGCATCTATCATAGTCCAGATTACTTATCTTTGCCAACAGATTTTTCCTTTTCTTTGGAAACTTCTAATTCAGAAAGTTTTTTTGTAACTTCATTAGTGATGACATCTTTTCCAAGGCTATTTTTGCTTTCACCAATAGATTTTATATTTTCTTCATCCTCGTCGTCAGATTCTTCACTTTCTTCCTCATCCAATTGTTGTTTATCCCCTTCACCATTATAAAGGCTACATTTTGTCTTCAAAATCTCAATTGCCTCTTCAAACTTTTCCATGAAAAGATTTGCATCTGGAAAAATAGAGGCAGACGAATAATCAAGTGAATATCATATAACCTTTACAATTAAAAAGTTTCAAAAGGTGAAATACTAGTACTGTACAGATAACATTTCATAGATTAATATAGGCATTTTGATCAAGTTATTTCAGTTTTATAATTGAGGAAAAGGAACATAATCCTACCAAGTATACACAAGTTGACTTATTTCACACTTTAAAATACTTACATATAGATTCTGTGTTCATTAAATATTTCTAATATAATACTAATAATCTAATTTTATAAATATTATTGTAAAAAAAGCATGTTTGATTTCAACGATTACTATAATTGAATCTATAACGCAGAATTTCACCACACAGTAGCTTCATCAGATCTTTATTAAGAACTTAAAAAACGTATATGTTTTAGGATTTAGTAATTTTTTATATTAATTGAGAATATTTCATACAACTCAAAATAAATTCAGCAAAATAAAATAAGAATAATAATCATAATAAACTTACTTTCCACAGTGCCAAACTTAACAGCTAACATTTCATTCTTTGGTTCCTCATCAGCAAAATCTGCAACAACACTATATACAAAAGCTTTATCAGTGCCAGACTTTGGAGTTAACTCCATCCAAGGAACGATAAAATGATTGGCACACACTTTTAGGGTCTTATCCCTTCTCATTACTATGCGGACATTATGGTTTATAGTGTTATGAAGAATCTTAAGATCACCGGTTCCCCTTTCCTTAAAAAACAGATAATAAAATTACCACCAATATTTCTTCAAACTTTGAAATCACTCACCTTCCACTCTGCTGGATCAGCATGAGCTGCCCACCTGTACAATTTAGCTCTGATTTTCAAAAGCTCAACTTCATCTTCTTCATTTGTAGAAACAACAACTTCTGGTAAACTAATAATAGGTTTGTAGTGGGGATCATATTCAGAATCAGAGGACTCGCTATATTTTCTGCCGTTTTCTGTATTTTCCTAAACAAAAATTGAAGCATAAAATCAGGAAGTGCATGTAAAATGAATTACAGATACAAATATATTTAAAGAAACTTACAATAACTTCTGACATTTTAGACGAAGAAAATATGGCGAACCTAACGTATAATCTTCAAAATCCAATTATACGAATTTCGAATAACGTGTTGGGAATGTGTAACGAACTTTTTTTAACCTTTCAGTCAAAATTTCTTGTAATATTCCGTTTCATTTCATTTGTCCTATGAATGAATAGAATAGTTACAGAACCCTTTGTTGACGATTCATAGAATTAACATTTACTTTGTAAATCTACTCTGTGCCCAAAATAAGAATTGAATATACTCATTAACTCATGGTATTTCACTTATATATTTATTATTATTTTTTTAAATCACTATTTATATTTCACTCCAATATTTTGAGATATTATTGTAACTACATCGAAGTGATTTTCATGGTTTTTGGCTATCGAATAAAATTACATCATTTAATATAAATCAATTTCGAAATTCTGTGGCATAGGTTAGATTCACAGAATATAAGGAGAACTTGCTATAACTCATAACTCTATAACCTATAATACTACTTAGTACTTAGCAAACTAATGTTTTTCATAATTATAAGTTTTCAATTCTAATGGGAAATGGATTTTTTAAAACCTTTTAACTTACTCAACATCACAAGAAGATTTGTTGGGAAGAAGAAATTTGTTTGGGCAGATGGATACATTCAATATCCAGGTTTCAAGTATTACCCCAGACATCCTGATTTCAAAGATCCCCCTTATGAACCTACAAAGTTATTCAGAGTCCAAAGAATAAAACCACTTAAAGGCACACCTTATTTCGAAAAAGAGATTTTAAAAAATTTCAAATTAGATGGGAAAATAAGTGATGTGGTAATTTTAAAGAATATTCCAGAAGTAAATATGCAATTATGGAAAATCAAACACTTGATACAAATAAAGCCGGTAACATTTCCTAATGGATTCCCAACATCTATAGATGGAACATATTTGAAAGAAAATGGAGAATTAATTGTAATACAAAATATTTCAGAGGAAAAATTGAAATTATCAGAAGATTTCAAAAAGAGTATTACAAAAATGGATGGGGATACATTGAGAAGAGATTCTAGAAAAAAATGGTTATCTGGTTGGGATTGGCCATAGTGTTGTTGCTTATGTCATTTTTCGATCCTGATTTAATTTGGCAAATGTTGGTGTAGAAAATAGTTGAGATATTTAATTTTCATTAATGTAGCTTCAAAGAAAAACTAAAGTGAACTGTGAAAATTATATAATATAAATGTTAAACACATTATACATTTTTTATATTACATCCTTAAATAGAAATTTATCCTCAATTATATTCCAAATTCTTTTTCAAATTCTTCTTCTGATATCTTCTTTTTTTTATATTTTTTCAGTAATGCTATGTCTCTAGAGATTTCATCTATATCTTCTTGTGAAATTCCTGTAAATGAATGTATTGAAGAAGTTAAATCGATTAATAAAATGACATCTACCTTTTTTCCTTTTTTTTGCAACATCTGAAGTTTTAGCCATTTTTAACTCTTTTCTCTTCTTTCTTTTAATTTTTTTCTCCTCTTTCGATTGTTTAGTTTTGGACCAAGGAGTTGTTGGTTTCTTGAAAAACTTCTGTTTTAGTCCAGGCCAACTACCTAAAACATCAAAAATAATACAATACTTTTTTTTTGATTTGTATTCATTAAATGAATTATAACACTGTAAATTTGTAACAATAATTTAGTATTACGTTTAAACCCTTCCGCCCCAGACCCCTCGGCGATAGGACCAAGAGTTAACTTTTTTCTGACATATTGTTTTACCTGTTCTCTTATACTCTTCTAGTTTTTCTAATCTGATTTTTTCTCTTTGTTTGTCCTTATAAGGTATACTACTAATATCTAACTCAACAGTTTGGAAGTCGCATACATCTCTATTTTTAAATTCCGGCATTTTTGGCAACTGAAGAAGTCCATAAGTACTGGCCATAGCACCAAGAGGTAAATTCTATAAAATTAAATTTATGAAAGCAATTTGAAATTACTTAATTAAAAGATATACTCACCTTCACCTGAAAAAGTATTGAGCATTCATGTTTTGAGTATGCTCTAACATGTGAAACATAAGCTTTGATTGCCTTTTCCATAAGTCCTCTATCTTTTAATTGTAAACTTCTTATTTGATCAATATATGAATTTATCTGAAAAAAAATTCCATATTACATAAATCACACATTGTCAACATTTAAAATTTTGAGTTTTTTATTTTCAGATGATACTAATAATATGTTTAATTTCAATACTTGCCTGCATCTCCGTTAGCTCATTTTTTAGTTGTTTCAATGTAACCCTTTGGTTTTTTTCTATAAAACTTATATAAGCTTGCTCATTCTCTAAGAGGAGTATTAAAGATGAACCTTGTTCACCTTGACGTGCAGTTCTACCAACCCTATGCACAAAGGCACTAGCATTAGCTGGGGGATCCCATTGCAATACCCAGTCAATCTGAAATAATATTAAATATTTCATTTGAATTCTACGAATGTATGTGGATTTTTTCCGAAAAGATTTTCACACCTCTGGTATATCTATTCCTCTTGCCATTACATCTGTACATAATATGAGACCTTTTATAGATTGACGAAAACTATCCAAAACCTTGTTCCTCTTTTGTTTCATTTTTCCATGTATTGCAAAAATTGGCAGTTCAAGTTTTTTGGATATAATTATAGGAAATACTTGTGCCCAGTAATCAACAGAAGCACATGTTGGCAAAAATAACATAGCTTTCTGAACATTTTTCTGCTCTAAGAATGAAATAAGAGATGCCAGTTTTCCTAAAACATTAATTCCATAAGAAGAGCAATGAGACAGAATCATTGAAACTCACCATTATCTTGCGTAATAATATAATAATTTGTTAATGATACAGGGGTGCTCTGAGGTGCTTTTGAGGAAACACTGATTAAAACTGGATTTCTGAGTCCTGCTCTGATCAAGTCATGCACTTCATTAGTTTGAGTTGCTGAGAACAAACCAGTTCTCCGTTGTCTTGGAAAATAGCTGAGAATTGTATTCAAAGTATTATGAAAACCTAAATCCAGCAGCCTATCTGCTTCATCCAAAATTAAAATTTCCTATAAAGTATATCATGAATTTTTACTAATTCAAAAAAAAATATTAATGAATATCTTACAAGAGACTTCACAGCTTGAGCTAAATTAATGTCAATTTTTCTAGTTAATAAATCTTCTAGTCGACCAGGAGTACATATTATAATGTTAGCACCTTTCTCTCTGAAATGTTGTAAATCTTCTTCAACACTATTCCCACCAACAAACAATGCAAATGTCAATCCCTGGAAATATGAAGATTAAAGAATTCATTTTAACTTCAAAGTATAGCAATTTTACCTCCACATAATCCATCATCTGCTTTAAAACATTGCTTGTCTGTAAAGCTAATTCCCTTGTTGGTGAAATAACAACAGCTCCTACTTTGTGTTTTTTCCATTTTTCTTCACTTTCACGTCTCTTCAATATTTCCAATAATGGAACCAAGAACGCCAATGTTTTTCCCGACCCTTGAGTAGAAAACTAGATATTTATATACATATTACAAAATCTAACAACTTCAAAAGGAAGTGAACGAGCATCTAATTGGATTGGAACCCTATACTTTAAAGGAATTCCTGAACAAAAGGTAATTTAATTTTACTTTTCGGGACTTTGTTTCAGTTGCATTTCTTGTACTGTTTACACACTTTAGGAATTCTAACTCATTTTTGAAATGCAAGAGTGTTACTATTATAATCTATCTGCTGAATTGCATATACAATTTACTCACCCGTGACAGCTTCAGCTGCTACATCCTTCTGCTTGAGCAGCTGTGGTATTGTGGCAGCTTGTACAGGAGTTGTGAATGGAAATTTAAATGACAAGACAGCGTTTTTCACCTCAGTATTCAATTGTACTCGTAATTCATCCCATGATTTAGGCATTTTAATAACTATCACGTCGTAAAATATTACTTTGAAAAACCTAGGTTAATATAATATATTTCTAACTTGAATCTTTTGACCTACATCTAACATGAAATATCGACTGATTTCTGAACTAATAATAATAATAATAATAATAATAATAATAATAATCTTTATTTCTGAACTACTATCTTTTTCATTACTATTTTTTTTTGGGCTTACTTTATTTAGAACTAATAAAACTTTTCAGAAAATATTAAGCTAGGATTTTTCAGTTCAAGATGTATAATCAAAAAGTTTGTATTTATATCCCAAAATTCAATATAGAAAATTTTATTCAGTACCTCCAAATAAAAATATTTCTTCGGCGACAATGAAACAGAAGGTGAACTAACTTTAACGTTTCTGTGGAAATTATTGCGAGAACCGAATGCATAACTTGATAGTAGGGGAACCCAAGCGGGGATTTTAAGATTTACTCAAGTGCGACAGGTATCCCCACCATACATAAACCTTCAATATGGGGGTGTTCGTCTAGGGTAGCCGATCAGATTATTAAAAAAAAATCGATCGTTCCACAAACTCGAGCCCGTCAGATTAAGGCAAGGTGAGTTAATTACATGCAGAAGAGTATGCATTTCACTAATCTATCGATTTGCATGTGGCATAAGGAAACAGGAGATTCACAAAGTTGCAAAAAGAAAATGTCACGTTGACAATGGCGAGCACGGATGAAATTTTATTTTGAAAGAAACAATTTTTTTTTGCATTTTTGAATATCTGCGATGAGTTTCGGTCTCGTACTGTCACCCCCACCATGTAAACCAGCAGATTAACTTACCTTTGTTATCAGAGACGATGTGGGGTGTATATGAACTATTAATCTGACGCGCTCGAGTATTTCAATATAACGAGTTTTTTTACATTTTTGAAAATCTGGTACATATTTATATATATATATATATATATATATATATATATATATATATATATATATATATATATATATATATATATATATATATATATATATATATATATATATATATATATATATATATATATATATATATATATATATATATATATATATATATATATATATATATATATATATATATATATATATATATATATATATATATATATATATATATATATATATATATATATATATATATATATATATATATATATATATATATATATATATATATATATATATATATATATATATATATATATATATATATATATATATATATATATGTATATATATATATATATATATATTATATAATGCTATATATATATATATATATATATATATATATATATATATATTATATATATATATATATATATATATATATATATATTATATATATATATATATATATATATATATATATATATATATATATATATATATATATATTATATATATATATATATATATATATATATATATATATATATATATATATATATATATTATAATATATATATATATATATATTATATATATATATATATATATATATATATATATATATATATATATATATATATATATATATATATATATATATATATATATAAATTAACATCTACTATATTATGCAATAAAAGTACTGAGGTCCCAAGTTTCATTGGAAGTTCTCAGAGCAGTGTATTTCTCCAATTTTCAATCAATTTTGAGTTATGGCCTGATATTTTGGGGAAACGCATCGGAAGCTAAAAGAATTTTCGTTCTACAAAAGTATGCAGTGAGGGAAATTCTCGGGATGAGATTCAAGGAGTCTTGTCGTCAAGTTTTTAGGGCAAATGATCTTATAACTTTTACTGGTTTGTATATTTATAAAATTTTGGTTTTCTTCTTGCAAAATCGTTACTACTTTGAGGAATATAGGAATGTAAATAATACTCGTAAAGTCTTGCCATACAACTACTCAAGGCATAATATTTATCTCTAACAGAAAAAGGTGTTTTATATATGGGTATCAAACTTTATAACAGTCTGCCTAAAAAGCTCAGGGATAAAAATGTTCTCTCTAGTATTAGGAAAGATTTATATAGCTTCATTGTAAATTGTGAACCATACAATTTGAACGAATTTTCTACATATTGTATGTCTAATCGTCGATTCTAGTGAATTTTATGTTGACCTATTCTCTACTCATTGTACTTTCTTTTGTATGTTTTTATTGTAAGAAATGCAGTGCTTTGGAGAATAAATACATTTATTATATATATATATATATATATATATATATATATATATATATATATATATATATATATATATATATATATATATATATATATATATATATATATATATATCAGAGAAAGATTCCGGGGTTCAATCCGATTTCGGAAGTTTTGTTGGCGCTGAGAAGCACCGTTTTGTTTCACGACGTTTCGCCAAAATCTCATTTGGCAGTTTCAAGTGCTGCTGTACGTCTGGAGACACGACGGAAACTACTCACCAGAAGTACAGCAGCACTTGAAAATGCCAAATGAGATTTTGGCGAAACGTCGTGAAACAAACGGTGCTTCTCAGCGCCAACAAAACTTCCGAAATCGGATTGAACCCCGGAATCTTTCTCTGATTAATTCCACCATCCGAGAAAACATACGATATAACATATATATATATATATATATATATATATATATATATATATATATATATATATATATATATATATATATATATATATATTACAGTGGCGTATCCAGTGATTGAGTTTGGGGGGAGGGGGGGATAGTGGCAAGTTTTAGGCAGTTGACCTAAACCTATTTATAAGATAATCAGTGATAATATCAGAAAGGTTAGGGAATGATATATTTATTAAAAATTTAAACATAACCGCTTCTTCTAACATCAAATATGATTCAAAAATCACAAGACGAAATCAATTCGCCTCTTTCGTCGGAATTCTTTCCATAATCGTGAGTATGAGTATAACAAAAGTTCTGAATTTGTATAATTTTCATAATTTGTAGTGAAGAATTTGGACCAAACGATGCGGCAACCAGCACCCTGCTTTTGAATGAGTGAAGCCGAGGCATCGCGCGTATTTACTTATGCAACCACACAAAATTTCGCATGCGATTCACCGATCTAGGTATGATCTATCTAGGATGTATCTATTCTGATAAATTTCGTTTGTTTATTTATTTCTTTTATATGCTACGTGGACTATCAAATAATATGAAAAAACCTTTTTTATTAGTTTTCGTACAATGTTTGATATATTTTATATTTTCAATTTCAAATTTTGGATTGATTGGGCCGATACTTGGTGTAAATTAATAAACATATTAAAACAATGGTTAAAAATAACAATTTACACATTTCTTATAATAAATGTGTAAATTGTTATTTTTAACCATTGTTTTAATATTTTCAATTGCATTCGAAGATTTAGTGTTGCAAATTCTCTTCTGGGAATTAAAAATTTTTCTTACTGAAAGTTGAAATAAAAAGCTTTATTGGAATGAGCTTGCTTATTTGCCAAATATTTTTACAAAAATTAATATCAAAGTAATTTCAGATGTCCAGTTATTTTATCGAGAATTTTCTTAGGTGCTGGACCTAATGCTAAAACTGTTCGACTCATGGGTGCTACTTGAGTATGGCCTGCATCTCTTACAATCCTAGTTAGCACCATCAAACCTTTGGCTTTTTTGTCTACTAGTAGAAGTTCATCTTCTGACTCCACTTTCACAGCAATTTTAGCAGTTCCTGTAAATTAATCAAAAGCTTTGAGAAATTCTATTTCCACTGGATTTACATATTTGTAGAACGATTGAAAAAGCTTTCTCCGAAAAAATAATAGCTAATACTGTTCTACCTATAAATACTTCAATATATCACATCCGAGATATTTGCGGAGAGATATTCTAAAGTTAAATCATTTAAGTATATTCCTAATTCTATTATATTCATAATTAATATAAGAATTAAATTCTACCTACCATTCTTCTTCCAAGGTTTCAACAGATAAGGTCTTTTTTTGAGAATTGCATCATAAGCCATCACAGCAGCATGACTACACTGGGCAGCTATTTTTCCCTTTCCCATTTTGAGATCATTTCGAACAACCAGCATCATACGATACTCTTCTTTCTCATCAAACTGAAATGAAGAAATTTCATCTAACCTCAAGCATTTTTGAAAATATGAACCAACCAGTCAATTATTTTACCCACCTCATATTCACTTTCAACACCAGAAGTTGAGAATTCTGAAGAAACACCATTAAAAAAAAATTTTGAAACCAGAAATGAAGTCACTACTCCTAATGCAGTTCCTACGGCTATACCTATGAGGCATTCGCTGGAACCTATAACTGCTTCACTCATCATTTGAATTAAACTTAGTTTTGATTTTGGTTTTATGAGAAAGGGTCCACTAAATCTTTGTCCAAGAATATCCATTTATTTCAGTAATGAGATAATTATCAGAGTCTGTATATTAAATGCTCTTATCATCTGTTCATCTAACATGTTTTCTTTTTAATTCATTAATTCTGTCGGTGTAACTGAGGTGGTAAATCTTAATCTGAAAATTTATGATTACTTATACAACTTTATACTTTTATCATCGTTACCAGTGTTAAGGTAAACGGTAAACCGTAAATTTTGTGATAGTAAAGATTAAGTGAGGAAGAAATTTGAAGAATTGTTGGATAAGATAAAGATACTTAAATTTTAGATAAATAGCATAAAATTACCTACTTTTTATTTCAACTATCAATGTTTTGATTGTATAATTTCCAATATTCACTTATAATTTTTGAATTGATGCAATTTTGAAATGTCAAAACTTGTTAAGCCAATTCGACACAAGAAAATGGATGTCCAAAATTAAACTAAATATACATTACTTTGAAGGGGAAATTGTTCATGCAAGATGAGAATTCGAAATGCAAATTCAGCATCAAACTGTTATTAGCAGAGGCCAGAGATAACAGAAACGTAAATTTCGTCTCATTTTTAGGTTATATTTACAATAGTTCAACGGTCTCCTAGAAAATTCAATATCTGGAACTGGATCTAAGGTGGCTTGAGATTTATATTTATTGCAAATTTTGAATGTCTGGCGAAAAAAAAA
This sequence comes from Cynegetis impunctata, assembly GCA_030704885.1. Classification (NCBI taxonomy): domain Eukaryota; kingdom Metazoa; phylum Arthropoda; class Insecta; order Coleoptera; family Coccinellidae; genus Cynegetis; species Cynegetis impunctata. The sequence continues at coordinate 135,134 of JARQZK010005176.1, forward strand.
TTACCACAAGCAACCACTCAAAACGTCGTATAGAACTTTCCTCCTCAGTTCCATGTGCGAATGTTTATTAAATAAAATATATATACAGTGATTTCATGATGAAAGGAACAAATTCATTAAAAAATTAGGTTTCTATTTCATGTTAAAATCCGCGGACAGGTCGATTAGTATTTTTATTTGGGCAATTTTCGCAATAAAAATTTTGTATACAGGGTGTCTCATTCAAGAGCTATGGCTTTGTCATTAGTTTTTTTAAAGGTAATACCCTGTATATTATTTCACTTTACAATTCTACGATAAATTCTTATCACTTTTTGTGAACATACCATATGCCTCAACTTGATGGATTTCCAGATTATAACGGAGATAGTGGAGCACCTGGAGATTTAAAATGTGGATTAAAAGTACAAAAAAAAATTTAGGTAAACATTGTCATTAAATCTGAAGAATGAAATTTCACATGTACCATCTGAATTCATTCACTGGTGCTGTATAGTCCGCAGTTTTCACGTTTTTAACGCTCCAGGCACTACACTACTTCATTGTTTAAGAAAATGCAATTACTTGAGAGAGAACGTATTGAAGTACTTATGATGATTGGTTTTGGAGATAGGGTGCGTTCACAAGAAGAAGTCTGCAATCTATTCAATGAAAATCATCCTGATCGTCCGCCAATTACTAGATCGACAGTCAGCAAAATTGAATCAAAATTCAGGAGATACGGCCACGTTAGAGATTTACCTAAAGGAAGACCACCGAGAGTATCTGAAGAAACAGTGCTGAACGTTCTACTAGAAACCCAAGATAACCCTCATACATCCATTACTACAATTTCCAATAATTTCAATTTATCAGTAGGGTCCGTGCATAAAATACTTAAGGTAAATAAGTATCATCCCTATAAAATTAAGCTGGTACATGAATTATTAGAAGACGATTTTGACCGCAGAGTACAGTTTTGTGAGCAGATTCTTGAAATTCATAATCAACATCTAAATTTCATTACAAACATAATTTTTTCTGATGAAGCCACCTTTACTTTAAATGGCCACGTCAACAGACAAAACTGTAGGTATTGGGCGACCGAGAATCCTCATTGGATGCAAGAATGCCACACACAGCGGCCTCAAAAAATTAATACATGGGCAGCGATTGTTCGAAATCGTATAGTTGGTCCCTATTTTTTGAAGGAACACTAAACGGAGAGGACTACTTGAACTTTCTCCAGTTCGAACTCATTCCGGCTTTAGCTGTTTTGTTTCCTAACCCACAAGATCCTGACATACCTAATAACGAGATATGGCTTCAACAAGATGGGGCACCTCCTCACTATTCAATCGCTGTTCGACAATTTCTTGATGCAACTTTTTCCAACAGATGGATAGGACGGAGAGGTCCGATTGAGTGGCCGCCAAGATCACCGGACATAACCCCATTGGAATCTTTCTTATGGGGTTATTTGAAGTCTAAAGTTTATTTGAATAGACCAAATAATATTGATGATCTAAAAGAGAGAATCAGGCAGGAAATAAGACTTATCAGTCCAGAAGTAATTGAAAATGTGCAACGGGAAACATTGAATCGACTTCAAAAATGTCTCGAAGTAAACGGACAACAGATTGAACATATGTAAAAATTAAATTAGTAATTACATTTGTGTGTTTTCATATCGTACCTCTCATTACCCACTATCTCCGTTTCTGGCAATCCATCGAGTTGAGGCATATGGTATGTTCACAAAAAGTGATAAGAATTTATCGTAGAATTGTAAAGTGAAATAATATACAGGGTATTACCTTTAAAAAAACTAATGACAAAGCCATAGCTCTTGAATGAGACACCCTGTATACAAAATTTTTATTGCGAAAAATGCCCAAATAAAAATACTAATCGACCTGTCCGAGGATTTTAACATGAAATAGAAACCTAATTTTTTAATGAATTTGTTCCTTTCATCATGAAAGCACTGTATATATATTTTTAAACCTGTTGACTTGATAATGTTCATTAATATATAACTTACCAAAATATGTATTTAGTATTGAATTATTGTTTTCCATTGTTTAATATTTATTTAGACAATGAAAATTGAGCATACCTAACTACAGTTATATCAAAATCAATTTTTATGGTAAGGATATGTGTTATCAATAACTGTTTGAAAAATTTTAATGAAAATTGAAATTAGAGTATATCTGTTAATATCTGAGCTAATCATATATATTATATAGGTACTCGAACAAATTTTTTTAGGTGAAAGGTTACGAGAATTGGAATTTATTGCTAGAGAAAATATTACAAGTTCTGGGATATTTTTATTTACTTAATAAATTATAATAATTTTAAATGTCCAGTAATCTGATCCAA
>JARQZK010005176.1:140000-195000 GCA_030704885.1 Cynegetis impunctata
GAAATTTGTTAATTCACTCCGGGTCGAATAAGCTGCATTGATGAGATCTAATAAGATCGAAACAGCTGTAAGCAGATTTTGAGTCGGGGTGACCTGACGTTTTCTATAATTCACCGTTGGATTGTGAAGGAAGATTTTGCGTTGCGGAATACGTATAACCCGCTCCCTTGGAAAATTGTTTGATAATTTTTAAATTATTAAAGAGTTTTCCTTGTTCACTTTATATATATATATATATATATATATATATATATATATATATATATATATATATATATATATATATACATACATATATACAATTTGCACATTTATTAATAAAATACGCAAGCAAACTTACAGTTTGCGTTTAGCATCTGAAGAAGGTAAAGTTTCACCGAAAAGATTGTATTAATAAATGTGTAAATTGTTTTTATAAACTATTGTTTTAATATGCTTATTAATTTACATCATGTATCGGCACAGTCAATCCAATATATATATATATATATATATATATATATATATATATATATATATATATATATATATATATATATATATTTATGTGAATACATTTTTTCTATTCGAATTTTTGCAATAACAGTAGTTTTAAAGTAAACGAATTTATTAAAACTTACCAAAGAGGCCTCGGTAGACCAGCGGTAAGGCGTACCGCTTGTAAGTCGAGGATGTGGGTTCTAGTCCCACCTTGCTCTTGGGTGTTGTGTATGTCCGGAATTTAGTGGTTCTAATTATAAAGATTAATTGCTGGGTAATGTACATCGTTTACAAGCCCATTGGCCGTTCGGAACCGGCGTTAAACTGTAGGTCCCTCGAGTGAAAAAAAAAAAAAAAAAAACTTACCAACGTATCGTCAAGAAATTTCCTATTTTCAAAAAATTTCATAAAAATTTTTTCTTGAAATTATACTTTCAGGACTTTTAATTTTATACATAATTTATTGCAGAACTGTAATAATATCATTATGTGGACAGTCCATTATCCACACCAGAGAAAAACCCAAAAATAAGATAAGTTATGTGTTCAAATCTTTTTATTCAGTACGAAATAAATTTTCATTCACCAATCAACAAAAACATTTTGGTGTATAAATACATAAATATATTCATTAGAGGAGTAGTTATAAAAAACAAGAAAAAATTTTTAACACATTCAAAAAAGATCATAAATTATTGAATTTATATATAGTTAATGAAATCATAATTATTAAGATTTAGATATAACTTTGACCAATAAATGCTAGTGGCATAATACCAGCTGCTGGAAGAAGAGACACATTGAAAATAAATGAAAAACCAATCCAAATAACTATATAACCAATAACTTGACTTCCGTAGTGAATCATCTTTAACCTGAAAAATTAAAATAATGAGTTAAGTTTTGAAAATGTTGAAGAATAACAAATTTCGATCCAGAGGACATGGTTGACTTAAATTACAATTATATAGAAATGCTACATAAAAAATCTGCTTAAATGGAAAGATAGATGAACATATTTCATCAGAACAGTTAGATAGTGTTTCGAACTCGATGACTTACAAACAATTTTTGTTGTGTTTCTAGTAGACAAAACGAAAGGTGTATGATAACTGCCACTTAAAATTAAAAACATCAGATGGCGTGACATATGGGTTAGCGTTTAGAGTTAGCTAAATTTCAAGAATGACGGTGAAGTTTACTTCGATTTTTCGTAGATGACTCTGCTTTCTGTCAAGTATTAACGAATGACGGTGAAGTTTACTTCGATTTTTCGTAGATGGCTCTGCTTTTTGTCAAGTACTAACTTTTAGATATTACAGTGTTGACAACTTATTTGATTTAAGACAAAAATTGGAGGTTTAGACCTCCCTTTTGTTATAAAATATTAATTTTAGTGGCTGATGTTTTCTTTAGAGGGTCAGTAGAATTCAGTTTCAATTAGGAGAATTTAGATTCGCGCAATTCGCAAATTTTGTGATTGATCTTTTGATGTTGAAAGACATTCAAGCCGTATGAATGTAATAAAAAACAAACAGAAGATTAGAATGATATCAAATAAGTTAACTGTAATACTAAGAGAACGCTGCGGTTTGAGGTTGGTAGGCAAATGCTGCAACGACTTTGAAATTATAAAAAATGTTATAAAACAAATTGGTTCCAAAGAATTGTATCAATATAAAATTAATGATGATAGTGCCAACAAAAATGATTCATGTGAAAAAGACAATCAGTGTTGCCAACCGTACGAGGTTCCTCGTACAAATACGAGATTTTAGGTCTTCCGTACGAGGTACGAGGACACTATCATCCTCGTACAATTATGTACGAGATTTTGTTATAGGAAAATTTATGAAATGATTTTCATTGCAGGAAACATTATTCAGCTTAAATCGTAGGTAACCAAACTTTAAAAAAATATTCTATGATTAGGTATGATCAGTTTGTAACTGTCGCATTAGTCCTCTGTGTCACAAACAGGCCACAGGCAATTATCTTATAATCTGTGTTCGGTTCTTTTATGTGTTAACACTGTGAACTTGTGCAGTGTTGTTGCAGAAGTTATTTAAAGGCTCTTGCACCGTTTTATTATAAAACGTCGTTTAATTAAACTTGGTTTATGCGGGGATTAAGACGGCTTAAACACCGTTTAAATTTTGGTGCAAGCGAAAATGTCAAATTGAATAAGTACTAGCTACTTACTTAAAAATGTTCTCAAGAATTTATGTTTTATTTCAAATAATCAATTAAATATTTTTTTCCGTCGACCTCTAAATAAAAGCTTACTTTAACGTACACGAAATTGATCATTAATGACCCATTTTAATGTGCAATTTCTCCTATTTTAATGTATGATTGTCATGGGCAACCAAACACAGAAGTATTCAGCACGGAATAGTTGAATTATTCTGTGTCTGTACTGTTATTCCACAGAGAAAAGGAATTCATAATTCAAATCGAAAAATTTAACTATACAAAATAAAGTAGAAACTGCGGAAAAAATTTTATGCAATAATCGTTCGAAAGTAAATAACACTTCAGCTTCCACCAGTTCCACATATTCCTTATCGGATATTGTAGGTAATGTTAACTATTCAGAATGTCACATGTCTAATATTCCATCTATGAATTTCTCAAATTGTTCCATCGGGAGCATAAATATAAATATATCGAAATGAACATAGAAATTTATATTGTGTCAAGTGTATCTGTCATGCAAAATAAAAATTTATTTCAATCAAGAATTTATTCTCAATTCATGATGAGGTCGACGGAAAAATCTTGTAATAAACTCGTTTATTAATGTAGCGATTAGTGGTCTCGAACTATTAACGCGCTCGCTCCGCTCACGCGTTAAAATATCTCAACCATTAATCGCTGTCATTAATAAACTAGTTTATTAAATAACTATTTTAATTCAAAGTGATGTTTCATTTAGCAGGAAACTTGCAAAAGTACGAGATTTTCAGCTTCCATGTACGAGGAAATTAATTCTATGGTTGGCAACCCTGAAGACAATTTAATTTAGAACACCAGTTGCTTAACCTTAAATATTCAATGTTGCTTCGTTGATTTACAAAATGCATGTTGAATTATTGAATATTTATTTAAAAATTTGATATTTTGTTATATAATATGTGATAATAATAGAGGTTAGTGTTCTACTAATTTAGACATTATTTTCTGTCAAATAATTGTTTAGTGATAAATTTAGGGATTATGCGAGTTGGACCTCTTTTAGTTATACTGGTGGTTTCAGAAGTTGAAACTGGTGTAGAGCTAGTTTAACTGTTGGAAACACTAACTTCATAAATAAAGTTCCAGAGGTAACGAAATATGTTCAAACTTCCTGTAGGTTATACTGGTTTATATTTAAAATATTATTTATATGGATTAAACACTTTTCTACATGAAATACTTACACTTTGTTCTTTTTCCTGGCAGCTTCTATATTTTTCATCGGTTCCTTGTTCAGATAAACCCTTGCCCCGATCACCATGGATCTGAATATGTCTGGCCACACACCATCTGCGATGTTCATGAAGTATTCTTCCTGATCATTTTTCGACAGCCATTGATATAATTCGTCTGATTTATCGGCATGAAACTTCCATTCAGTGAAAATAAATGGTTTCAGACGATCTAAAGAGGCGTTAACGTTCATATGCAGACGTAATAAACTGAAAAATTAGTTCCATGTACAATGTAACATATTTTCCGATAAAATTAATAATAGGTAAACATATAAAGGAAAGAATTAATATGCATAATTACGAAGGATAATAGAGATTCTGTGAATATAATCATTATATATATATATATATATATATATATATATATATATATATATATATATATATATATATATATATATATATATATATATATATATATATATATATATATATATATATATATATATATATATATATATATATATATATATATATATATATATATATAAAGAAACGAGAGGTGGCGTTGGACATCCCCGATTGAAACGAAGTTACTTTCGCTATATAATATGTATTAAATAACAGACATAATGAAATAAATTAACAACGTTTACTTAATGAAAAAACGTTTGAGAGTAATTCAAAAATTCAAAGTAGAACACATATGTTTGATTTTCAATTTTTTTTCCTATAATTATTCGTTCCGCTCCATGATTATAATTATTCATATAACTTACATCTGTAAATATTTTAACCATTTCTCCACTTCAATGTAAAATTCTCAAAACATTTCTTTACATGAAAAAAGAAAGATTACAAAATTTGTAGTTCACATACTGAATTTATCCGTCTCTGAAACTAGACATGCCGCCCACTTTGAGAGTGTTACGCTTACATTATATTTTATAATTTTTATGCTTAACTTCCATTTGTCTGGTTTCTTTAGTGTAACCGCGTGAAAAGAAATTTAAAATAATTTCAACAAAGACAATTATAATTTTTCACTCAAAAAAAATACGGAAATATCCATGGAGGGATGGATAAGTATTGATAATAAATGGGCACGCATTTTATGGATCTTCCGAAAATTTCATATATTATTTCTAAAATATTTTTTGGAGAAAGAGAAAAACCCTCACAAAAGTATTTACTTAAGAGGGGTAAATTTTGCTTTTGATTTTGTTTGTTTATTCAGGTTATTTTTTTTTATTCCTTAGTTTGCAAAGAAAAATTATGTTTAATTTTATACTACTTTTAGTGTAACATATTGTCATGTGGGTAAACAAATAAAATTATTATTATTATTATTAGTATTACCGTATTTATTTTGAAGTACGTATTGTATTTGATACTATTATTTATTGAGTAAATTAAGTAAAAAATCTCCGAGTCGACTAATTTTTGAAGAGTTATTGATAAACGTCAAAATTCGACGGTTCTGTTAGTTTTCGATCAGTAGAGCTAGTCTATATATAATCAGATATTATCACTTATAATATCACAAGAGCATCGAAAATAATCGATTATACTTCCGAGTCACGAGACTTATTTTGCGTACCTAACATCACGAGAGCGCAGCTCGAGAGATGTTTTAAGAAAATACGTCGAGTGACGAGGTCAGTATAATCGATTATTTTCGATTGCTCGAGTGGTATTCGTTACGATTATATAACGAATAAAAAAATATTAATTTTTTTTTGACAAACGTCAAAACATCGTCAATATGAAAAAAATCACATTTTGACAAGAGGCGAAACACCAAAACGGTTATATCACGTCTATGGAGGGTAGAGGTAAGGAGGACCATCTCTGTGTATGAAAAAGTGTCCGTCAAAAATCGTCAAATTGGTGGCGCCACAATAGCAAGTGGGTACATTTCAAATGACGCGCTGTTGTCATATTGAAGTCGTTTTTACTTTTATTTACCTCATTAACAAATTCTTGTAGAAGACTAATAAATTATAAGAAGTGTTTAAATTGCGCTTCAGTTTCAGTTTTAAGAGTGCCATATTTGTTTTTAATACATGTAGGCAACGCATGACTCACGACTTCATCGTGACAAAATTTTGCTAACGCAATGTGTTGAAACACTAGGTTGTGTTAGTGTCATTGTTTCAACACCCAATATTTCACTGTGTTACCCAGGCCTATTCCCGACACTTAAAAACCAACAGATTCATCGTACTCTGTAGATTTAGGTTCTATGTTATGCGCATCTTTTATGGCGATTTGAATATCACGATGAGTCGATTACAATTTTACACATTTTAAACAGAATAGCGGCATTTTTGGACTAGTAGGTATCTTGAAAAAATTTTGGAAGACGAACTGAGTTCTATGGAAAGAAAATACAGTGACTCAAAAATAAACTAATTCAATAAACTAATAAATAAGATAATAAAAGCACCCATTCAAAAATAAACTACATAACCTAGCTTTCAAACTTCAAAATCCCAATTACAAAAGTTGGCAACAGCACGGCATGGCATCCCTTCCTATTTCATGCTCTCTTGCTATTCTGGCGCCACTCTGGAGGGTTTTGGAACTGCAATTTGCAGTTTACAACTGGACACTTTTGCGACTGTTTTCCAATATGAGATGGTCCTCCTTACCTCTACCCTCCATAATCACGTCGTCAAGGGCATATTCACTTATCAATACGCAGTAGTTATGCAAAATTCACGGATTCTATTGGCATATTCATTCATGAGTTATATAATCGAAATTATACAAGGTTACTTAACTAAATTGATCGTTCTGATTGGTTGAAAATAATACGAAAAAAATAATCGAAGAAATGCACTTACATGGGTCTTCCACCTGTCAGTCTGAGTAACTGATCCAAAAAGATTGCTGGCAAAAAGTGTACAAATAACGCGGATATTTTGAAGAGCCATATATACGGTACGAATGTTAAATTTGGATACCAGATGGCAGACTCAAGCGGATACTCGTGGAGGTAATCGTTGATATCGTCCTCTACCATCGCCCAACAGAATGGGTTCCTAGTACTCGTGGTACAATGGTAGATTTCTACAGTTTTAGTTTTCGTTGATCCAGCATGAAAACCGGCAGCTAGTAGAGTGTTCACTACAATGTCGATTGGAATATAGTCGTATACCAGTTCTTTTCTGACTGGAAGCCTTCTGATCACTCCCTTGGCTGCACCCATGAAGAATCCCTGCGCCCCGTTTTTGCTGACAGTCCAGCCTGGTATAGGTTCTTTCAGTGCACCGATAACTGCAAAATTCGTTTAGCGAATAAGATATTTTTCATTCGAAGTAAAAAAAAAAGTTATCGCAAAATATTTTATAGACAGATAGATAGATGTTTATTGAAACTGTAAATCAACACAAAGTTGTTATCACAGTATAGCATTTTTCTAAGAATAGGCGTCCGAAATTAAGATCGTAGCGCCGGAACGGCTAATATCGGTACCAGAGCATGGGAGATTAGCTGTTTGTTTACATTGGTTGTAATGGTATTTACGTTCATTTCGTTTTGAGTTTTCGAACGTTTATCGTCGTAATATGTGTTTTTTTTTTGGACTTTGTATTTTCCTGTGATATATTGTGTTTGGATTGAGGACAATCTTATCTCTGTTCAACAGTAGATAACCTACCTACATCAAGTTGAAATTTACACTGAGTTTTTATCATTGAACATGAAAATCAATAATAAAATAAAGTAGAGGACGAATAAATTAATTGGTTGAAGGAACTATGTATACCTCATGAAAAGGCTGTATGATAGAACTCCTATTTATTTAAAAAATAAAAAAACTTTCAATAGTTTCAAGAAAACATCTCTGACATGTCTACTTTCATTACGAACTGAAGAATTTTTGAGTATAATCGACAAAACTAAGTACTTACCAGCTAAACTGAAAGAAACAACATGAAATAAAAGAAGAATTAATGCTTGAATGGTTTGAACGTAATAAGTTATTATATTTTTTGAATTTTCCTGACGTATAACAGCTATCCTAAAAGTACAGTGGACTTCTGATAGTGTTTTTTTTGATATATTCCTGATTATATAATTGAATATTTTAGTTTTTACCTAGCTATAGAGTCAAGATTTATTTCATATTCTTGATGTTATGATAAACTGTTATTTTGGTTGTGCAATTAAACATCATTTGTTATTATTATTTTAATAGTATCTCTGGTTGTTACATGAAAGAAAATACAATAATCTAGAATCTCTGGATGATGGCCCAGGTTCAGATTCCGATAAAAGTGGAAGATTTTTCGTTAGAATAGCATTGGACTTCAAAAACGTTTTCGGTTAGCTGAAAATTTCACATCATTAGTTGGTATAATTCTATATGGAAAAATCCACAAACTTACTGCAGGGAAAATAATTATTCTCAGTAAACTGTAAAGAACAACTCTCTTATGTTCAGACATTTTTTTTCAATCTTCAAGTTATGAATCCACACCTTTCTTCTGTCCATCATTTCCTTGTTTCCCAACTTTGTTTGGAATGCAACTTTGAATTGTCCAGCTTTCGGAAAGGTATGTAAGCTATATTCGTTTTTTTTTGCCCAATATGAACAATAGAATACACAACAATAGTGATTAATCTCTTCTGAACGTTTTTAAACGATCCAAAATACAATTAAAACTGAACAACTTCTCATATAAAATACAAGTAAACAGATGTAAACAAAGCAATCTATCTCCCATGCTCTAGTAATATTCGACACCGGTAGGGGGCGTATCGCTTATTATGTTTTCCCTATAGCTGACAATAAATTATAAAGTTATGAAATATATGCCTTAATACTATTTTCAAATACAGGAAAAGAATCACATAAACGAATTTTTTTTGGTAAATTATTATAAAGATAAGCTCCTTTGTAGCTGGGTCGCTTTCTTCCAAAAACTGATTTTATTCCATCATTTAGTGCGTAGCGGTCTTTATTTCTTGTGTCGTATCTGTGTAAAAATTTTTCGAATACAATACTACTCATTAGTATTTTATGGTCTATTTTATATACTAACGAACAAAGTTCAAGATCAAAAAGTTTTGTAATTGATAGAATTGGATACTGTCTGTACAATTGAGCTGAACTTGTTTCATATTTTAAATTGAATAAATTTTTTATTGCCCTATTTTGAAGTCTTTGCAGGCGGTTTATATTGAATTGGGTTGTGTTACCCCATAATGCAAGTAGATAACTGAAGACACTGTTTACCTGTGCGTTGTAGAATATGAGTTTGGTTTTATCACTAAAAAGTACATTTATTTTGATAAGGCCACTCAGTCTATTGAAAATTCTGTCTATATGATATCCCCAGTTCAATTTTTCATCTATTGTGAGTCCAAGATATGTATGATAAGCGACTTTCTTAATGATTTTATTGTTTATTTTTATATTGAGGTTTTTATTTATTTTATCACGGCATTTTGGGGAGAACACTATATACACTTGTTTATTGTGGTAACGTCCATTATCATAATATCGGAGAAATCTTACAGGTTTCTGGACAAAAATGTTTATTATTAATTTACTAGCATTGAAACGTCGGCATTGTTAGTAAATTAATAATAAACATTTTTGTCCAGAAACCTGTAAGATTTCTCCGATACTATATACACTGTTTTCTCTTCATTAATAATTAATTTATTATGATTGAGCCATTCTGAAAGTATCTTCCATACTTCATAGACATTTTTTTAGAGCTCTTCTGGATTTTCATTGTGTAGCATGAGAATAGTGTCATCTGCAAACATATAGTATTTGGCAGGGAGATTTACTTTAGATAAACTTTCTACGTACAGTAAGTATAGCAATGGCCCCAGGACAGTACCCTGAGGAATACCACATATTACACTTCTTATAGCAAGTTTTTTTCCTTTCACTTCAACAAACTGTTTTCTTTCTTCTAAGAAGGCTTTGATGAGTTTCCAGGCAGGCCCTTGAATACCCTTAAGATGCAACTTTCTTAATAGAATTTCGTGATCCACAGTATCAAATGCCTTTTGTAAATCAATGAACACCGTAGTCACAAAATTTCCGTTATTCGCATTCTCAATGATATTTACAACGAGATCTGTAGCGGCTCCCAGTGTTGAGCTTGACTCTTTGAAACCCATATTGTTGTTCTGAAATGATGAAGAAATCTGCCGATTTTGTTTTAATTACTTTTTCGAGAATTTTTGAGACATTAGATGTGATGGAAATTGGGCGGTAGTTGCTCGTGTCATCTTTATTTGCCTTTTTGAATATTGGTATTATTTTCGAAATTTTTAGGGACGATGGAAATTTATTTTCCTCAAGACACTGATTTATCAAGTGTAATAATTTTTCCTTAATAATATAGAAAATTATTGTAATATCATTTATTGATATGCAATCTGAACCTCTGCATCTGTGTTTTTTATTGAGTGTATGATTTGACTAAGCTCTCTTGATGTACACTTTGTATATATATCTGTCGTTACAGCATTCTGGAAATATAATGACATTTTGACAAAAAAAATTTTTCTGTAGATTTAAAGCTATTTTTGAAAAAAAGTGTTAAAATTGGCTGCAATCTCTTGTGCGGATGTTATTTTTTAGTTTCGTATTTTCAGACTATTAATATCAGATGTTTCTTTTTTTTTCATATTCAAATTTTCGTTTATTAGTTTCCATATTTTCCTAATATTTGTTCCTATTATTTTCAGTTTATTGTTAACATATTCTTGTTTTGTTTTTCTTATAAAAGAGTTGGTTTTTTTTATGATAATAAACATGATAAAATCTAGTTCTGCTTCTCTCCATCATGACAAATTATCACGAAGTAACGAAGGATTCAATCAATTATTCAAACAAGTTATATTAGGAACAACCAACTCCATTTTTCGAAAGAAATCCTCGAGAAAAAAAGAATGAAGTACTTCATAAAATAGTCGACACTCAATAAATTCTATTAGATATTAACAAATCAAAGTGGATTGATTAGATTTACATTCTTTAATAATTCATCGATGATATAATTAATGAATGAATGAATCGATTAATTAGTTAATAAAGTTGAATTACATTCATCTACTCGAAAATTGATCAATTATATTGATTGAAATATTTTCTTCTTGTTGATACCATATGTTTCCGTACTTCTATTTATTTGCCTATCTTAAGAACGTTGCAATTTCGTTTTAAGCTCAACTGATCATGATCAAGTAATTAAGTATTTGTGATATTGTTCTTTGAAGTCAACGCCTCATTCCATTCGATATTCTTTCAATAACTTCAACTCACTTGAAATTGGAAATTAAAAAAACTAATTATATATATATATATATATATATATATATATATATATATATATATATATATATATATATATATATATATATATATATATATATATATATATATATATATATATATATATATATATATATATATATATATATATATATATAATGAAGTGAACTAGGACATTTAATTGAAACTAATCAAACAAACCTCCTAGCGGAGCTGGTTATACGAGTTCGCGAAACATCGAAATGCCTCCATATACCTTGGATGGTGTATGTTAGAAATATTAAGTTGTATAACGTGTATCGATAACACGAAGAATTTTGTTTTCTATATATATATATATATATATATATATATATATATATACAGTGGCGCACCCAGGGGGGAAGCCATGGGGCTGCAGCCCCCCTCCGAGATTTATTATAGTAACAAAAGAATTGAGATTACTAAGATAATAATTGTAGAATGAGCTCATCTACTACTATAAAATGAGCCCACTGGTCACTATCGGTTAACCATAGATACCGGATACGGGATGTGCGTTTTCTATTTAAATTTAAGGAGGTAAATTTTGATTCAGCCCCCCCGAAACTCAATCCTGGGTGCGCCCTTGTAATATATATATATATATATATATATATATATATATATATATATATATATATATATATATATATATATATATATATACTCAAAGAGTTGTCTTGAGTGAGGGGGGAGTTTCGGATTTGGTAGGAATGGATATTGGAATACCACAGGGCAGCGTAATAGGCCCGCTACGCTTTACAATTTACGTAAATGAAATTGAATCGGCAATACCTTCTGGATCACTAGTAAGTTTTGCAGATGACACAAATTTGCTCATAAGAACAAATAATCTTCATGAAATGTTAAACAGCCATAAAAACACACTAGATGAGCTTATGAATTGGTTCTTGAAGAACAAGCTTAATACAGAAAAGACAACACCGAAAGAAGTAATTGTGAATGGAACGTTGATTAGCGCTACTGCTTCTACGAAATTTCTTAGATTTGCATCTGGATAAGAACCTTCAGTGGGATGTACAAATAGAAGACCTAAATTAAAAAATTTTGCAGAGCTTTGTTTTCCATGAGAGTTCTAAAGACATATGTGAGTCAGAAAGTACTATTTGTTGTTTACCATGCGAATTTTCATTCTCTTTTGAGATTTGGAATTATTTTCTGGACCGCAGCTCTGTTATGAGTGACGTATTCATAAAAAAACAAGCTCTTAGAATAGTGTTATATTTAGAAAAGACTGATTCATGTAGGGGACTTTTCAGAGAGAATAATATTTCAACAATTACAGGCCTATACATATTTGAAATATTAATGTTTATTTTCAGAAACCACTTATTATTTAATAACTTGATATCAACTCATACCCGAAATATTATCTATACAGTTCCTAAACATAGCCTCAGAACTGATGAGAAGGGTTCATATTTCCCATCAATAGCAATTTTCAACAAGCTACCAAATAACATTAACTTTGCTAGAAATTTCAATAAATACAAAGAGCTAGTGTTCTCCTTATTAGTACGATTAGACCCATATAAGTTGTCAGACTACCTCGGAGATTTAACATAGATTCCTTCATAAGTTAATTCTTCCCTTGTGCATTGTTAGCCCTTCTTTTCAATGAAGAATTATTATTGTACAAAAAGTGAACAAGGAAAATTCTTTAATAATTTAAAAAATTATCAAACAACTTTCCAAGGAAGCTGGTTATACGTATTCAGCAACGCAAAATCTGCATTCACAATCGAACGGTGAATTATAGAAATTGTCAAGTCACCCCGACTCAAAATCTGCATACAGCTGTTTCGATCTTATTAGATCTCATCAGTGCAGCTTATTCGACTCGGAGCGAATTAACAAATTTCTAATTGTTCCCCAATACAAATCGTGGTCAGTAACACTGGCTGGATAACAATCCAGAGCGCCATCCCACCAAAGATATTGGGAAACAACAATTCACCGCTTAGACTGAAAATGCAGAAATTCGTCGCTTGAACACGTACCTCCTGATATGAAGATATCTACTCTACAACAGTGGTGTATATGATTTTTGGTGGGATGGCGCTCTGGATTGTTATCCAGCCAGTGTTACTGACCACGGTTTGTATTGGGGAACTATTAGAAATTTGTTAATTCACTCCGTGTCGAATAAGCTACACTGATGAGATCTAATAAGATCGAAACAGCTGTATGCAGATTTTGAGTCGGGGTGACTTGACAATTTCTATAATTCACCGTTCGATTGTGAATGCAGATTTTGCGTTGCTGAATACGTATAACCAGCTTCCTTGGAAAGTTGTTTGATAATTTTTTAAATTATTAAAGAATTTTCCTTGTTCACTTTATGTAATGTATGAAATTGACCATGGTCGACTAGTATGTTTTTCATGATTTGATAATTATTATTGTGCTGTTATTTTGGGTGCTATTCAGCATTATTTAATTCAGTTTGGGAGGTTTATTTAATGTTACTGAAATTTTGTAATTTGATATATTAAATATTTTCATTTCATGATTTTTGTATTTAATTCGGACGAAGATCATGTTAAAAATGGTTTGCGTTAGTTTGTTAGCACTCCATTTTAATCAATGAGTTGGAAGCATGCCTAGATGGTCACAAGGATATATATAAAGGAGAAGAAAAGTTTGTGTTGGTTGATTCGATGGTTTTGCTCGTTATCGAGGTTAAGTGTTAAATATCCTTGGCGAAAGGCGGCTACTATAAGACTTGTTCAATCTCGACTTACTCATACTAGGTCTCACAATAGCACACGGAATTTCGTTTTCAACTTTCTGGATTTCATGTTCGGCCATTTGTTTGGTGATAGTGTATGTATTAGGATGATCCCCTAAGATGTCAGAAGTTTGCTTTTCCAATTCTTCGGGGGATAGCTCTTGCACTGTTTCTATGAGTTTATCCGCATCTTGAGACAATGGATACATAATCTACAAAAGTAAAACCTATTAGGCTGTGAATATTACAGGGATATCACAGTTAATAAATAATTGTTTCTTAGTGAAATGTTATGCTAATGGCTTTTGTGATTGAAAATAAAACTCTAGTCACTTGAAAATGTTAAATTATTATTAGCAAATCACAATAGTGTTTCACATGGAAGTTTTTCGGAGGGAGGCTAGGAGGGGCTGGCTTGGCTTGACAATAAACTGATTTCACATAATAATCAATAATTACTTAATACAAATGAAATATGAACTTGCTTTGCTGTACTTTATTCACACATTGAATTCAACATTAATACCTAACTTAAAACATAAGCAATTAATCTTTCTTTATACTTTAATTTCAGTAGGTACAAAACTTTTTGAGCTAGAATTTTTTTTAACAACGTCATTCCCTATGTTGAGTAGTGACATATTATATGAGAAACGTTCATGAAATACCGTTCTTCTAACTTACAATTAAGTAATATCAATATTCAAACTATTTAATTAACAAAAAAAAAAACAAAAAAATACAGTCGATTGGAAATCGAATCGAATCGAAAACTCAGACCTTGCAGCGATAAAGCAGTAAAATAGTGTTTGACACACACATATATATATATATATATATATATATATATATATATATATATATATATATATATATATATATATATATATATATAGTATATATATAAAGGGTGATTCATTTAGAGGTACTTTTTGTGGTGGGGATTTAATTGCAGATTGCGCATGCCTCGTGTCAACTGAAGTAACATTATTGTTCAGTAGTGTTTGACAATTCATAATGGAAAGACTTAGCCCAACACAGCGTCTACAAATTGTTCAACTGTTTTACTAAAATGGGCGTTCTACGAGGAATGTGTTTCGGGCGCTTAGAGCAACTTATGGTCCACATAATCGGCCTACCGAACGCACAATTCGCTCTACTATCAATAAGTTTGAGACCCAATTTTCATTACTGAATAATACTCGACCTAATAGACCTCATCCAGCACGTAGTGGAGCAAATATAGGGGCGGTAGCGGAGAGTGTACACGAAGACCGTGAATTGTCAATTCGTCGCCGTTCTCAACAACTTGGCCTGTCATATTCAACAACTTGGCGTATTTTACGTAAGGATCTTTCTTTAAAAGCTTACAAAATTCAATTAGTGCAAGAACTGAAGCCGGCTGACCTTCTGAATCGTTTCCGTTTTAGTCGCTGGGCTCTTGACAAGCTTGCAGAAGATCCACTGTTTTCGACAAAAATATTGTTCACCGATGAGGCCCATTTTTGGCTTAATGGGTTCGTGAATAAACAAAAGGCCCGTATTTGGGGTAATGAACAACCCGAAGAGGTTCAAGAGCTACCATTAAACCCAGAAAAAACAACTGTTTGGTGTGGTTTATGGGCCGGTGGAATAATCGGTCCATATTTCTTCAAAACAGAGGCCGGCCGGAACATTACTGTGAATGGTGACCGTTATCGCGCCATGATAACAGACTATTTGATACCAGAAATTGAAGCCCGTGGTCTCGACGAAATTTGGTTCCAACAAGATGGCGCCACTTGCCATACAGCCCGTGAAACCATGGCTTCACTGCGAGAGCGATTCGGCGAACAGCTCATTTCACGATTTGGACCAGTGAATTGGCCGGCTAGATCATGTGACATCACACCTCTTGACTTTTTCCTTTGGGGCTATGTGAAGTCCAAAGTCTACGTGGATAAGCCGGCTACGATTGAGGCATTGGAGGCCAATATTACTCGAGTCATTGGCCAAATACCACTCGAAATACTCATACGCTTCATTGAAAATTGGAATTACAGAATGGACGTTGTTAACCGTAGTCGCGGACAACATTTGAAAGAAATTATCTTTAAAAACTAATTGTAAAGAATGGTTCTTTTGTTTGATAATAAAGATTATAAAATAAAATTGTTTTTATTCATTTTTTGTTATTAAAAAAAAAATACCTCTAAATGAATCACCCGTTATATATATATATATATATATATATATATATATATATATATATATATATATATATATATATATATATATATATATATATATATATATATATATATATATATATATATAGATATATACAGGGCCGTAGCCAAGGGGGCGCTAGAGGGGGCTGGGACCCCTCTGGAATTATCTAAGCCCCCTCTAGAAAAGATGATACCAGATATTTGTTTATATTTAATGATGAAAGTACATTTTAATTTTTTTTTAATATTTTTTATTTCTATTTGTATTATTTATTCAGTTTTTTATTTATTATTTTTTATTAGAATAAATTTTTAAAATTTTTCCAAATTGTTTTTTAATGAATATCCGTTTTCCATTATATCTTTCTAGGTGAAAAGACAGAAAAAGCTGTATATTACTGTCTTTTTTTCACGAATATTCATTTTAGTATTATGTAAAAAACAAGCCCCCTCAAGAATTTGTTCAGCCCCCTCTAGAAAGCAGTGAAATACAATCCTGTATGTATATAAATATATATATATATATATATATATATATTTATATATATATATTATATATATATATATATAGAAGAAGGGTAGTCTTTGCTGACTAGTTAGGATGCAATAAGGATAATAATATTTGGGTATAGCAGCAAGCAAAACGTGTACTCTTATAACACTATATTTCCGATATTTCGACAATGATTATTGTCATCTTCAGGGAAGCTACAAAATAAGCACAAAAGAAAATCAATAAATGCTCCATAACGGCCAACAGCAAAAATACTTACTGTGTCTTTGAGAATGATTGCAAAAGGTGTAAAGATCGAGATACAGCATTATTGATTTTCACAAAACATTATTGATCGAGAACACAGGGGTGATGATCATCAACTGACATTACAAGTTAAAAAGTTAAAATGGTCACAATAAATTAAAATGAAACATAGTTAATTTTGAGGAAATTAAACATTATTGAGTCTAAGTTAAGTTAAAGACTAAAATAATATAATTATCTACTTCGTCATTTCATATTGACTGAAAAAGAGACGCGACCAGCCATCTTGATCAAGAAAGTAGACATAGACAACATCAAACCAAAACCTCCAATGTGAAAATATGATAATTTAGGACCACAGATTGGTCACTGCTAACAAATAAAATAGCCAGGAGTATAGAAGACTCTGAGAAAGAAAGGCAACCTTTCTCTCACTCGACATTTCTTAAATGGATGTTTTTATCTAACTCTAACAAAAAGGAATAAATTTCACTAAGATGATTTAAATCAGTTTTTTTATTTAAGCAATTTTCTGATTGTGAAATGTAAGCCATCTCCATAAACAGTCTCTTAACAGAATTTCTCTCTCTTGTCAATATTTTGGTGTCATTGAAATTCATAATATGTCCTGTAATATTAACATGTTCACTTAAAGCACATCTTTCAGGATGGCACCTACAGTCACTCTTATGTGAGGTAATTCTATCCTTGAGGGCTCTTGACGTCTGACCTACATATAATCTATCACAATTGGAGCATGGGATGCTGTAAACTATATGAGATTGTGAAGTTAAGGGTGTTTTATCCTTTACTTTGGTGAAAATGGAACTTATTGTTAAGACTGTTTTATTGGCAATTTTAATGTGACAAAGAGACCTGAAAATTCGTGACAACCTTTGGGAAACATCAGTGATATAAGGAAGTGAGGTGAAGAAAAATTGAGTTTGGGTCGAATCAGCTGCTTCATTGGTAGCTGTTGCAACCTGTGAGACACTTATGTTATTAATTGTATCTTGTACTGACATGGTCGACGTACCAAAAAGGATCTTTTTTAATAGAGCAGGAGGATAAGAGTTATCTATAAACAAATCATATAAAATTTTTAAATTCTTCTGATGGAAGCAATTGTCAGAAATACAAAGCACTCGACGCTTCATCTGTTTTACCAAATTATTATATTATAAACAATCCATGATATATGATATATTATAAACAATCCATGAAAGTTAATTTGGTAAAACAGATGAAGCGTCGAGTGCTTTGTATTTCTGACAATTGCTTCCATCAGAAGAATTTAAAAATTTTATATGATTTGTTTATAGATAACTCTTATCCTCCTGCTCTATTAAAAAAGATCCTTTTTGGTACGTCGACCATGTCAGTACAAGATACAATTAATAACATAAGTGTCTCACAGGTTGCAACAGCTACCAATGAAGCAGCTGATTCGACCCAAACTCAATTTTTCTTCACCTCACTTCCTTATATCACTGATGTTTCCCAAAGGTTGTCACGAATTTTCAGGTCTCTTTGTCACATTAAAATTGCCAATAAAACAGTCTTAACAATAAGTTCCATTTTCACCAAAGTAAAGGATAAAACACCCTTAACTTCACAATCTCATATAGTTTACAGCATCCCATGCTCCAATTGTGATAGATTATATGTAGGTCAGACGTCAAGAGCCCTCAAGGATAGAATTACCTCACATAAGAGTGACTGTAGGTGCCATCCTGAAAGATGTGCTTTAAGTGAACATGTTAATATTACAGGACATACTATGAATTTCAATGACACCAAAATATTGACAAGAGAGAGAAATTCTGTTAAGAGACTGTTTATGGAGATGGCTTACATTTCACAATCAGAAAATTGCTTAAATAAAAAAACTGATTTAAATCATCTTAGTGAAATTTATTCCTTTTTGTTAGAGTTAGATAAAAACATCCATTTAAGAAATGTCGAGTGAGAGAAAGGTTGCCTTTCTTTCTCAGAGTCTTCTATACTCCTGGCTATTTTATTTGTTAGCAGTGACCAATCTGTGGTCCTAAATTATCATATTTTCACATTGGAGGTTTTGGTTTGATGTTGTCTATGTCTACTTTCTTGATCAAGATGGCTGGTCGCGTCTCTTTTTCAGTCAATATGAAATGACGAAGTAGATAATCTATATTATTTTTAGTCTTTAACTTAACTTAGACTCAATAATGTTTAATTTCCTCAAAATTAACTATGTTTCATTTAATTTATTGTGACCATTTTAACTTTTTAACTTGTAATGTCAGTTGATGATCATCACCCCTGTGTTCTCCGATCAATAATGTTTTGTGAAAATCAATAATGCTGTATCTCGATCTTTACACCTTTTGCAATCATTCTCAAAGACACAGTAAGTATTTTTTGCTGTTGGCCGTTATGGAGCATTTTATTGATTTTCTTTTGTGCTTATTTTGTAGCTTTCCCTGAAGATGACAATAATCATTGTCGAAATATCGGAAATATAGTGTTATAAGAGTACACGTTTTGCTTGCTGCTATACCCAAATATCTATTATCCTTATTGCTATATATATATATATATATATATTATATATATATATAATATATATATATATATATATATATATATATATATAATATATATATAATATAAAATATATTATATCTGTACCTCGGAATTAAAGGACCACTATGTCACAATTAGGAAACTTTACATGAGAACAGTTTAAAATTATTTATTGTACTCCGTCGTAATTTTCTCAATTGTTTATTGAAGTTGTTTAACAAATATCTATGAGGAGTTTATTAGTATGATATATTTTTTGTTGTATTACCACAATTTGAATTTTGATTATATTTAATGACTTTTGATGGACATAGTGCTGTATTAGCTCCTCATCAACTATTGTTATGTGACATATGGTGTTTTTGGAAATTAAAGAAATGAGCAAAATTTAACACGGTTCGTAAATACTATCATTTATTTTCACATATACAATAAAAGAACACAGTGCCGGATTGAGCTAGCGCGGGGCCAGTAGCAAATTCGGCCAAGAGGCCCTTGGTTACTTGGTTTGCTTTAGGTTCTCAAGTTTATGGTATTAAACTCAGATTAGAGAATACAACCGAAAATCTGTGTGCGTGACAACCCGGAGCGACTATGCAGGAACACCGTACTATCTGCTGTGCGGTAATGATGATACCAGTTTTTGAAATAAACTTCCTATATTTTTTTAATTACTGTTTTACAAGTCAAACTGGTTGGCTTTTTTTTAACTGAGGTAATAAAATAGTTCGTATATTATTTACATACAATCAAAGCTACATACGCACAATCAAATTCAAATTCATGTAAGTAAATGACATCCATAATACTTGTGAAAGAGCTATTTGAGCCAATAACGGTCAGTTAGCTGATTGGGGTTGAGCCATGAGAACTGACAAGAAACTTGGGCCACTCTTTTTCATTCCCCCGGGGGGTCACAAGTGTTGGTGTTACAATAATATGGTGAAATGTAAACTGAATGTGAACTAAAATACAATGCCAGACTAACATCTAAAGAGCTCTTCACAGTTTTTTACGATGTGCCAAATATAAATGTACATTAAATTCTAATAGTTTGATAATCAATAAAATCTTATTTTATTTGTTCGGGTTATACGACTAGCTGGATAGATGATGTCAGGGAATTCCCCTGTTAGTTTTGCAGTGCTACAAACTTGTGAGTAGTGCAGGGCAAGTAGTACAAACACATAACTTGTGCGCCCAGTGCTCAATTTTCAGAAATGTGGTACATCTTAAATTATATCTGCAGATTTTGACACCAACGTTTTCTCGTGGTAGGTATTATACAACTATACCGTTGTCGATTTTAACGTGACAATAATCGAAGTTTCAGATTTTTAGATGTGAGTGAAGCATAGCCTAATCGCTTCGCGTTCAAGGCATAGAATGATATTTTCACGTCTTATCTAAACTTATTTTTTTTTTACTGACAGACAGGCGTTGGAGCGCAGGGCCCCAATTTGCGGGGGGAGCTGTAAGCATTTTGCTACTTTATAACGTAGCTAATCCGGCACTGAAAAAACAGTAAACACAGGATTATGATTAAGACTTAAAAGCAACAAAATCTAGATTGGTTCTCCTTCATGCCTGTCTTGGTCGGGATAGTAATGAAGTCAGACCTGTCTGTTAGAATGTAGTATATATACTAGATTAGCAATATAAAAACGAAGAATCAACTGCTACGACTAATACTAAGGTTATGTTGGATAAGTTAGTAATAACATTTTAATAGGACTGTTTAACAAAAAGTTTACGTCTATTCTTGCAATACTAGTGTCTAGAATTAAATCAAGAATTCTTTTTCGCGAGAGTTTTGATCCATTTCTACCATCTATATTAGAAAATTTATCCACAAGCGATCAGGGTAACTTCATAAATGATACATACGTGGCATCAATACCCCAGGTGGATAGCGGCTAGATATATATGAACACTATGTCCAGATGGTGTTCTTATTTCATTATAATTATATGCAAGAAAGCATAGAAGTATACAAACACTATAGTCCAGATAGTGTTGTTATTCCCCTAACATAACGTAGACTTGGTGTTCCGTCAAAATTTCCGACTTCGCTGAATATTGATTTAGGACATAGTGTCCTTTACTCCGAGGTACAGATATATATATATATAATATATATATATATATATATATATATATATATATATATATATATATATATATATATATAAATATATATATATATATATATATATATATATATATATATATATATATATATATATATATATATATATATATATATATAAATATATATATATATATAATTATTCCTATAATATCAAATAGATTATTTGCATTTAATTATTTTGTGTGCCCACTCCTGCCCCCTCCTAGCTGCGTCAATGGCTGTTTCCAATGAAATTTTAGCATGAGTGACACCTGTATGAGAAACTCCACAAATAAATGTACATATTTTTGGAGTTTTGGGCTGTATGCACAAATGTTCCTACCTCTTTTGTCTCCAGTTTGAAAGAATTGGCGTACGCACTGCTCACATGGACTAGAACTTTTAAATTCGGACATTCTTTGGCCAGTTCTACGATTCTCCTTGTCCCCAACAAATTGACGTCAACTGTATCCTTCAAAGTTTCGGCAAAATCTAATGTGGCGGCTGAGTGAAAAATAACGTTAATGTTCTTCGTTAGAAACTCCCTATCTTCGGTAGATAATCCCAAATTGTCTACCCCAACGTCTCCGCCAATGGCTTTGACTTTCTTGAAGATCTGAAAGATTAAAAATTCAAATTATAATTAGACGAATGAGGTCAGAATGTTAACAGCTGATAGAATAAATTAATTTTCGCTTTTAGTAATTTTAACGATTCCACTTAAAACTGAACATCCTCAGGAAATGATGAATTCAGACATTCGTGGAATAATTTACTAATCATTACAGGTTATCAATAAATTAGCAAGAATTAGTTTGTTCCTAAGTCCACTGTTCGTTTGACTTAAGCAACAGAGTACATTACAAATAAAAAAATCACATTTAATAGACAACTGAATTAATCAATAAAAGAAACAGCTCCGATTAAATTATTTGCTTAGTGAGAATCTGCTTTTTTATTATCAAAAAGACGTTTATGTTCTGAAATTCTAATTTGAAAATTTCTGAATATTCTATCAATGTAAATAAAATTTTTCACAACTACAGAAATTCATTTTATATACTCTGGACATTGCGTTTGAACACAAAATGACCGGAGTGCCAAATGCACTTCTATAATATCCACTTGATCCACGTATAATATGGAGGTGGTTTTTTCGCTTTTGCACCTCCCCACCACCACCTACAAGTCTCTGGGGTGCAAAAATTCTTAAAAACTTGGGTTTTAGCTCCATATACCTTTTTATAGACAGACTGAATTTTTGATATGTTGTTCATTATTTATTTCATCATCTTTTGCCACCAGATTGAAAATTTTCCGCTAATAGACTTCCCGCCACTTTCTTGCCTTTGAAAATGCCAAAGTTTTGTTATGCCTCAAGAACATCTTCACCTACCAAATTTCAGATCATTTGGTTTGATAGAAGCTGCTGGAGTCAAGATATACCGGGAATATATATATATATATATATATATATATATATATATATATATATATATATATATATATATATATATATATATATATATATATATATATATATATATATATTTTTATATATATATATATATATATATATATATATATTATATATATATATATATATATATATATATATATATGACCTCACTGACTGATGACTTTCGATAATGTGCAAAAGTCTTTTATTTGCTCGGAAAATACGACTTAAAATGAAAAGCATCTTTGTGGAGCGAAGCTTGCGGAGTTATTATAAATTTTTTTGAAAAGTTTCAGTGGCACTGACGTGTCCCTATACCTGAATTATTATATATTAAAATGTAACCAGAGTGAATGGTGAATTATTTTGAGTTACAAATGGTATCGGTAAGCATGCGCATTTTTCAACACGTCCTCGAATATAAGAGTTTTCACAAACATTCAAAAAAATGTTTTTTACATAAATGAATATTATTATATTTTTATTATTATTACAAAAGATAAGTGTTTCGGTTAACCTATAAATTCAAAGATGAAAACATAAAATTAAACTAAAAAAGTATTCGAGAAGTGATACAAACATATAAACTGAACAACTAATCGAATGAACAGAAATTAATTAACAATGATGGTCAGACCATCCAGAGAGCTCTTGAAATAATTCATCGTTTGCGATATCACAATCTCAGAGGTAACACGATTCCAAGCCTCGAAAACTTTTTTTTTGGGAGAAAGTTGCTCCTCGCGTTGTCCTAAAGTTCTTCTTGGTCAGCTTGTAACGGTGTCCTCTCAATGCTTGATTCTGGCTGGCTAGAAAGACGTATGCCATGTCTGTGCAGAAGAAAGAGTGAAGCGCTCTGTAGGTGATAAACTATGCACAAAGACGCCGAAAAAATGTTTTATAATAACTAGATTTGAAGCAAACAAACAGGAGCCCGTTTAGATCACCACACGACAGTACAGCACCAGGGCCAGTGTTGCCAAGATATAATATGAAGTTTACAAAGAAGATTGCTTTGAGATAAGTTAGATTATATAATGTCAGAAAATTTTATTCTTGATAAAAATTGGTGCACCGCGGAATACATCGACATGAGATGTCGAAATTGTAAATTTCTGAACGGTGTACAGGGGAGAACAAAAAAATAAAAATTTGTATCAAGAGTAAACTACTTTCATTATTTTTATTCACTGCCCCCCTTTTAATCCGCCACTGTGCTAACACCAACTGGGAAAATTATTAATCAACAAAAACCATGATTCATGGAAAATCCTAGCCAGTGACTAATACAGATAAATATAATGGGTTCACAAACTTTCAAGTAAACACGATAAAAAACACAACGCATTGTTGTCCACATAATAAACAGAATGAATAAAAGCAAATAGTGTGAAGCATGAAACCAGAATATGTGTTCAAATAAATGCGGAATTATAATCTTTTAGAAGACACTAGTGAGAGGCTCCCCCGCCTATTAAATAGATCCGTGAAAACTATAGATCGATGAAAATATAGTTTCCCAAACCACGATGAGTGCAAAGCCTGTCCCTGCCTCTGTCGAACGGTACGCGACGCGTCAAGTGCTGAGCCCGTCCCTGCCTCTGTCGAACGGGCGCGCCATCTGCTCACGGTCAATAGTAGTTTGTGCGGAATCGGTAGAATCGGTAGAATACTACTATACTTCGAAACTTCTCGATAGAATTCGACCCGTCCAACTGTCGGCTCGAAAGGCGGTCACGTGAATTGAAGTCCATGTGAAGCGAAAATAGTTCTTAAGGGTCGGGAATGCAGCCGTTTTCGCGAATTTCGGAGAAACGTCAAACTTTAAACGTTCGATATCGAAAATCGGCGTCTCGGATCGAGGCGAGACGTAGCCTAAGCACTACGGAAAGGACGTGGGCGATGCGACGGGGCCCTTCGGCCCGCGATCGGGGCCGATCTCTTTATCTCGGCTTTATAAGTTTGCCATATGCGGCCTTCGTCCGCCTGCATTTTGGGAAGTCCAAAATGGCAAACCAATTAATTTATTTAGTATTATATACTAGTGAGCGGCCCGATTCGAGAAAATATAAATCACCGAACCCCGATGGGTGTCACGCCACTGTCCGCCGCATAGCTGTCACATACCTAGCCGTCGTAGGGAGTCAGCTGATTCCGTACGCGGGAACTCGTTACTACGACGCGATTGGGCC
This sequence comes from Cynegetis impunctata, assembly GCA_030704885.1. NCBI lineage: Eukaryota > Metazoa > Arthropoda > Insecta > Coleoptera > Coccinellidae > Cynegetis > Cynegetis impunctata. The sequence continues at coordinate 165,290 of JARQZK010005176.1, forward strand.
TCGCGCGCCCGGTAACTTTCGAAACGAATGAAAGCCCTCCAATTACTCGTTCGAAAGCCGGTCACGTGAATTCGAGACCATGTCAAGCGAAAATAGATCTTAAGCGTCCGGAATGCGGCTGTTTTCGCGAATTTCGGAGAAACGTCAAACTTTAAACGTTCGATATCGAAAATCGGCGTCTCGGATCGAGGCGAGACGTAGCCTAAACACTACGGAAAGGACGCGGGCGATCGACGGGGCCCTTCGGGCGCCGCGATTCGGGGCCGATCTCCTTATCTCGGCTTCATAAGTTTGCCAAAATGCGGCCTTCGGCCGCCTGCATTTTGGGAAGTCGAATTTGGCGAAGCAATTATTTATTTAGTATTATATACTACCTGAACGAATATCCCAAATGCATTATGGACATTGAGTTACACCTGCCTCATAATTTGAGATAAGTATTTTTAATACCTGATTGCAAAACCTTGAGATTAAATTCTTGTCTGGCTTCAATGTCATGGGTACAAGTTCCAGAGATTTCAGGATTTTTTTTCGAGTATATGTGGATGAGAAGTTTGTTTTCAAACGTGAAATATCATGGAATTCCCGAAAATATAATGAAATTGTATTAATAACTGAGATAGAATGCTCGCACATCACTTGGTGAAACATCATAAAGAATAAAGTATAAACTTTGAAATAAAACACACTTGGCTTATGTTTCACTATATAAAAATATTTAGATACCAGTGGCGGCTCGTGAGGTTTTGGTTTGAGGAGGCTACAAGAGGTGTTAAAAAATACACCATAGGCGAAAATTTTTAGGATTTCAAGGTCAACCGCCTTATAATTTAAAGAAAATCAAAGTAAAACAAGCACCCTAAGCTATTAATTTGTTTTCAGTTGCGAGTGTCTACCTTGAGACCTACAACTCCTATTTACAATATTCACAAAAACTCTTCTCAGCCAATTAATCAATTCATCTATTCATCAAATTTTTTTTTCTTTCACAAAATAGGTACCTACCTACCTACTTAACGCATTTGTTAACAGCTGGTGAGAGCAAATAAAAAGTTATTATATATTTTTGAAGATTAGCGGGATTCTGCGATCTTCAACGTTAGCAAAATGATCTATAATATCCTCATAAAATTTTTTGTCTTTCGCCAAAAGTTTTACCAATTCCTTTTCAATAGACAACAAACTAATATTTTTCAAACGATCCTGGCTCATTGAATTTCGTAAATAAGTTTTAATTCTCTTAAGAGTGGAAAACGAGCGCTCTACGGAAGCCGATGTCACCGGGATAGAAACAATTAGACATAAGAGTTTATAAACTTGGGGTAAATCTTGATTCAAATCATTGTCAAAAAGCCATTTAATAATCCTCACATGATTTTCATTTTGCCCCAAAATTTCATTGTCATTATAAACAACACACAGTTCACTTTTTATGGCCACCTTATCAAAAAAAGTGTATTTTTGACATAAATTTTCCAAAAGGTTATCTGGAAAATTAGCCGAAAATCCGGTTAACAAATTATTATTGAGTAAGTCGAAGAAATGCAGTTCTTTCAAATCAGAGAACCTTATTTCTATTTGACCCGTAATAGTATCCAAAATTTCATAAAATATTTGCTTATAGTGAAGCTCCATATCTGCGTAGTTACTGAATTTCTTTCGTTTTGGGCTAAATTGAGTCGTATCATCAGTAGTTTGAAATACAGAAAATAGTTTTTTAAAATAAACTTCTGCACGAAATTCTGAAATTTTTTCCAAAAGAAACGGGCCGATTTCGTGAGTAAATTACATCTGAAAACTTGTGCTGTAAGATTTGAAAAACTATTTCTTTTTGTTCAAAAATTAATTTAAAGATGTTTAAAATATATATAAATTCCTTATCTTGTAAGTAGGATATTAATCCGCGTGCTGTATTTAAAGTTACTTTATCGGTGAAAAATTCCTCACTTTCAACTAGGTATAGAATTAAATCCTCAAATCCTAAGCGGCCCCAAACAGAGTCATTTTCACTAGTAAAAAGTAAACACTGCCAATAAAATAATTTATTTTTTACCTGTGATCCGGTTAGGCAAAGATTTCTCTAATAATTGTTTAATTCAGGGGTAGGTCGCAATGTTTATATCAAAACTTTATCCTCATAACTTAGTGCACTAAAGTTATGGGATAACAAATATTCCACTAAGCCACCATTGAAATTTTTGAAATTAACTTCAGTAACCAAACTCATTTTGAAACAATACGCGAGCAATATAAGTAAACACGCTGCTGTTTTCGGCGGCCATTAGACACTACGATCACACTACGATTCAATTAATTCTTTCCAACGAATTCACTCGATGTCACGCGAAATTCTATAGTTGTGATTGGTCGACATTGTATGAGACTGGGCTCTATCGGTGTTGCCATTTACATGTGTTTTGCTTTTCTATTGCAATGAAGTATTCGTTCGGAGTATTTGCACCGTTGTTTGCTTTTCTGTGGCAGGCATAATGAACGTTGAGAATATACCTTTCCATGCCTCCGCAGCGTTGCCACAAATCTTGAAATGAATGAAATGCAGTAAATGTAAATATCTTCAATCTTAATTAATAAATTATATTATATAATGTAGCTTGAAAGGAAGGTAGGTGCATAAAATAATATGATTTTGATTAATATGAATATGCTGAATAATGCTGACTATTCAATATAATATATTAGTGAAACACTGAATATTATTGAGGAGGCTTAGCCTCCTTAGCCTCCTTTGACTAGCCGCCCCTGTTAGATACTGTATTTAGCAGTAAAGAATAGTCGACATGTTTCGAGTTATGAACTCATTATCAAGACTGACTACAGGAGAGTATTACATCTTATTTTATAAAACAGACAAAAGCAAAGGTGATACCTGAAAATCAATTTGTTCGTTTACAAGGGGTAATTTACTATTATGGGTGGAACTTATTTTGAGAATTTCGAGAAGGTCAAGGCGCTTTCCTTTGTTACCTGAATGTAACAGTTGGGTTTTTGTTGAAATCCAGGAAATGATTAAATATCATACAATGTTCGGAGAAGCCAGTGGTACTTTTATTTCGTAAAATTGACTTTTTATGTTCTTCAACACGAATGTTTATATTCCTTCCTGTTTGTCCAATATAGAAAGCAGGACATTCGTCGCAAAATATTTTGTAAACACCACTGTTTTCTCCGATGTTAGATTTTTCTTTATTATTGACCAAGAATGACTTGAAGTTTCTTTTATTTGTACAAATTGTTTTAACGTTATTTTTCGATAGTCTGTTACAAATTTTACTACTCAAATTCGGCACATAATTTATTGGGAAGTATTTTTGTTCTTCATTAATAGTTTGCGTGGGGTATATTGAATGCAACAGATACTTTTTTCGTTTTTTCTTAATGAGCTTATCGATAAGACTTTCATTGTAACCGTTATTGGTGGCTAATAATTTAATTGTATTAACTTCGGTTTGAAAATTTGTTTCCGATAATGGAATAGTGAACAACCTATGTATGAACCTATGAACGAATGAAAAGCACTGAGTTTTATTTTATGTGTAGGTTACTGTCGCTGTGAATTAAAGTATCTGTGAAGGTTGGTTTTCTATAAATTTTGAAAGTAAGAGAATGAAATTGTATTATGTTCCGTGGATCTAGGATTCAGTAATTTAACCTCCACATGTGGAGTAGTGATATGGTTAGTAGAGAATAGCCACGGTCCTAAAATTTTCAATGTCTCAAAAAGTGTAGAAAAATTTACTTGAGCCAAAAAAAATTGATGTTAGGTAGGTAGAGTATATGTTGAGGATGCTGATGATGAAGTTAGTTAAGTATCAGTGTTTGTAAATTTTAGCAAGATATTACTATATAAATATAAAAATATGAATATAATATCTATTATATGTATTATTATACATATATTTCAAGATTTTGTAGTGGAAAATAGATTATAATTTTTACAAATAATCTACTGTCTATTGGTATAATGATAATAAGACATAGGGAATGAATAATTATTATAGGAAACAAATATTTTAACATTTCAAATTTTTGTGTTACAAAAAAAGTAGCTATTTCGACTTTTTTCTTTAATGAAAACTCAGAGCATTGTTACAAATTCTTTTGGATGAATTGGATTTAAGAATCAACAATGATCCAGTAGGATCTACAATAAATCACAGTACCGCTGTTTACGATGTGTTTTCGAGACTAAATTTCTGATCGCAAACAAATGTGTCTTACCTTAATTACCACGAACAAATCATTACTAAGAATTAATGTACTAGTTGAGTAATTAATTCATATTTATATAAAAATTAATAATACAATGTTTATTTCCATAACATGAAAAAATATTTATAATTACAATTTTATTACTTCTTCTTCATTTATTTTTTTTTTCATTTAATTACCCTCCAACAAGGTGAATTTATTTCTTTCTGCCTGCTATTCAATACATAATAGGTATATACCGAAAGGAACGTCTTTCCAACCTCCTCTTTCCTCCTTGAGCAAAATTATCTTTTGCTCAGATTAAAACTGTAACTAAACGCGTTCTGCATTTCTACACCATCCACACAACACCAAATGATACAAAGTGTCAATTTATTCAGGTTATGTCATCTGTCATTTTAGTAATACTGTAGCGGTTATTAAAGTTAGGGTTGGAATTAAACTCACTTTAAAAACGAATAAAATCGCTTTAAAAGGAAATGAATGAACATTAAAAAAATATTTCAAACTTTCAGTAAAGGTAATACACAAAAAATAATATATGCCACATTTGATAGACAAAATGCACTTTGAGAAAATAACATTAACTCCATATAAACTATGCTACAATATGAAAGTAATAGCCATAACTTATTGTAATAATTTTCGACTTTGAAGAAACCTAATCCGCTTCAAAATATTGTATAACGCTCTTTAAATACGGTTTGCACTATAAAACGACACATAGCACTTTGAAACGTAAGTATGTGCAATGAGTAATAACAAACCCGCGAAGAAGAAAGTTTGGCGGCAACAAACTACCGTTAACAGGTACCTAAGTCAAAGTGCGAATCTGCCATTTTGTAGTTGGTTTGTCCAAAGTAGAGTTAGGAGACAGTAGATGATCATGCCAATCATGTAGCCAACATTAGGGGGCTTTCATCGTCAGCAAAGTTGTTAGTGCGTCAGCTCTATAACGACGGCAAAAAAAACATTGAGGTAAAATCCGGAATATAAAAGAAGAAAAATTATTTGTTCGAGATATTCATGCCCTACAACTTTTGAGACTTTTACAGCAGCTTTAAGCCTATTTCTGAAAAAATGGCATGATGCGGGTGATGATAACTCTAATCCATGTATAAAGGACTTTTTAAATTGAGTACTTCGAAAAGACGTGGCTAGGAGAAAATCAATTTTGGTACGAAGATGCAAGTGATCAATTTCAAGCACCAATTATGAACTGCATTCAACAAATTTCGTCATTAAAAAGGAACAGATGCTAAGAGAAAGACTTCCTGTGGGTCAGTTTCTGGAAGTTTCGAAAGTTTCTCTGGTTGAAAAATTGTCGCAATTCACAAAAACCCAAAAACAAACCGTCTGCAATAATTATAAAATAAACAACCAAAATTTTCACAGATGCTTATCAGTGGGTTGAATTGTTTGAAGAAAATGAAGAAAATGAAGAAAAAAAAATTTTATGCAAAAGCAAGAACTGCTACAAAAGTTTGAACTCAAGAAGATGTACAAATCTGGATATCCATTTGAAATGGATATGTTTTGATACTTTTTGTAAATCTCAGGAGATAGTAAAAATAACGTTGTATTCTGAAAACGATAAAGTGGCGTCTCGATGCACTTGCTCAAGTTTTTTGAAATAGTACGTATGCAAACATTCTCTAGGTTTGTTAGTTCTTATGAAACAAGCAAAGGTGCCTTTCGAAGCGAAAAGTGTACCTCTCGACCACAAAAGGGAGAGAGGACGACCAGCCATAGCGAAGGCTATTCGTTTTGCCATATTCTTTTGATCACACATAATACATAATTATGCAACAATGACAATACTTGCTCATTTTCTTCAAAAAAAATATGTTCATTTTGTTAATAAAATTATAGACAGTATGTAAAAGTGTACTTATCTTAATGTTTACTAAGTGTTCCAAATTCAGACCCAATCCAAAGTGCGATTCTGTTATTTTATAGTGGGTAGGTCTTAGGTTATTCCAAAGTGCGATTGTATCATTTTATTATGGGTAAGGTTAAAAGTCAAAATGTACCAAATCCGAAGTGCGTTTGTATCTTTTCATAGGTATTAAACTTAAAGTGAAGATATAACTTATGCAGAGTGCAAATCTGCAATTTTATAGTTTGTAGGCACAAAGTCAGAAGAATTTGTCAAAAGTGCAATTATATATTCCCCGTTATTAAATCTATGTCAGAGTTTCCAATAGTTTTTCAACGTTTCTAAAATTATCAATTTTAGTTTCTAGAGTGAAACACGAAAAAAAACATATATATATATATATATATATATATATATATATATTATATATATGAGGGTCGGATTTAGATTTTATGGCCTCCTAGGCCCTTGTGTTTTTGTCGCCCCTTCTGCATACCACCCTGAAGGAGGGAGAATGAAGATCTCAGAAAGATATTTGTGAAAGTAATTTTTATTTTATTTATCCAGAAGTAAAAACAATTGAATAAATTGAAGTAGTAGATAATCAACTGCTTCTAAATTTGGGTTTTGCGCCCCTCAGTATGGTACCGCCCCTATTGGTGAATGCAGCCTTGTTTATATATATATATATATATATATATATATATATATATATATATATATTTATATATATATATATATATATATATATATATATATATATATATATATATATATACAGTGGCGGATTTAAGGAAAAAGGCCCAGTGGGCAAAGTTTCTTCAGGGCCCCCCCCTCTTAGAAAATTATGTTGTGTCAGGTGTTCCATGGAAAGTGAAAAATATATGTTTTAAGAACGTTGTTTGAATTATTAAAATGGCTATTCAAAGTATGGGTTGTTGTTAGAAGGGTGAAAATTTAGAGTTGTATGTATTTTTTAATGCAATATCATAAAAAAATAAAAATAAAAAATTTTGTCCAAAAGATTTATGAAAATGTTCGGGGTGGACCACCCTAATCACTTAGGGGTATGAAAAATATATTTCGACCTATTCTCAGACCGACTATTGTTATTTTCGATTGCCATCTTGCAACCCTATTGCGGATCTATGGATGAAATTAAAAAAATGAAAATTGCGATAGAAATATACATATATATATATATATATATATATATATATATATATATATATATATATATATATATATATATATATATATATATATATATATTATATATATATAATAAATATATATATATATATATATATATATTAAAATTATATATATAATAATAAAATTATATATATATATATATAAATAAATATATATATATATATATATAATATATATATATATATATATATATATATATATATATATATATATATGAGCAAAGGAATTTTGGATAGCGTCTATCGTGAATACGTTTTTGAAAATCAAGTTAGTGGAGCCTGGAACATAGGCGCAAATGAATTTGGCTTACACTGAGATTTTCTGCGATACCGATTCATGCGGTGGTACTGCTCCATGCATATAGGTGGCGATGCGGTTTTCACAGGTCTCCCAGTATCACCTATGAGATCAAAAGGAAACAACAACAAAATTTGAAGAAGATTGAAAAAACTGACGAGTCCTAATAAGTTCAAAACTCTGTAAATACGGATTTCTCCATCTAGTTATTAGGAATTAATTTGGTGTTTATTCTTTATTGACAAATTTTACTTGTTCAAATGTGCTTGATATTATTGAAATGGAAATAAACTCAGTATTTTCTGGAATGCATTTGAAATAGATTGTTCATATTTTCTCAAAATAACTACCCTATTTATAATTTATACAGTCGATATTTATACTCAATACTTGCAACTAATATTCATTCCCAATGGCTGGAAAGATTTTTATAGCTACAGAGCGATTCGTTCAATATATCTTGATTTATGCCAATTCCTCTTCATTTTCTACGTAAATTTGGTATGTGCATCTTTTGCGAATGTGGTAAAGTCTATTAATAAAACATCTGTTTTTTATGGTAGATAATTTTGTATCTACACGAACACGTACAGATTCCAGACTCAACATATTTATTTGATTTAGCAGATGTTAGGAAAATTTGCGATCCAAATTACTCTCCTTCCAAAACGAAAGACGTACGATTAACGATGTTATGAATTACAGCAGTTGAGAATATCAAAATAACATATTCCACTCAAATGTATATAATATCAATTTGATGTAATTGGTATAATTAATTGAAATAATTTCAAATTATATTTGGAATTATTGGGATTTACGTTCATGAAAATGAATATTTCGCGCATATTGTTTGTTTAAGAAATTGTAAGAGCTTTATATCAGACATTTGCAGGATTTGAATATGTTTACCTACTATGATCCTATTTTTGCTTTTTATTGGTGATTCTGTTCATTTTTGAATTTCAATTGTATTTATTTGAACTATATAAAATTCTTTTTGTCGACGTGTAACGACGATTTGAGATTTCTGTAAGTAGCATTATCTTTTTCTATTATTTAACCTTCTTTTGCATAATTTGTTTTTCTATTCTTGTTAAGAATAATTTTTCATTTTCTTATACTACAATATACTTTTTGTATATTGAATATTCTTCTTATTAGGCATTTAGTAGTTCAGGAGAGTGTGGCGAGTAGTTGGTTTATTTTTAAATGAAGAACTTCGATTCAAATATGCGAAAAACTAAAGAAACAGTTTTCTTCAATATGATATATTTATTTTGTAGGTATATCAATAACGATGAAAAACCTCTAAAAACGATATATATATATATATATATATATATATATATATATATATATATATATATATATATATATATATATATATATATATATATATATATATATATATATATATATATATATATATATATATATATATATATAATATATATAAATATATATATATATATATATATATATATATATATATATATATTTACCCCGAGGCGAAGCTAAAGGGGTTATAGTCTCACGCCAAAAAGTTGGTAACTGGCCCGATTTTAAAAATTCCAACGGATATCGATAAAACACATATGATTTCATAAGGGAATTTGAATTCCCAATTTTTACCAACGAAGAATAAAAAATTATAGCGTTTTTTAGATAGGCATTACGACATGCGCATGCGCCAAGGTCGATATGTACGAAGTCCTACAAAACATGCGTCGAAGTGCTTTGTGTGCCACGGTAACCAAGCGACGTTGATAGCTTAAGCTTGATTCTGCGTCTGTGTCTGCTTCCCATCCATAGAGATATCCTATCAATTTGATTCATAATTTGCAGCAAAATGAGCCGGGATAGGATATTCAAATTCGACAGTCAAACAATGAATTTTTTGGCTAAATTTTCACGGATTTTATTAGTAATATCGACTTTTTAATACATTTATTGCAATTTTCCTTCATTTCATTCGTAAAATCGACTTTCATTGCTATTTAATTTATATAATAGGTACATTCAAAAAATATTGACGACATGCACATGCGCCGAGGGGTTTTATCATTCCTAGTGCTACGCAGTAGGGTGTCCTTCATTTTATATGAATGGGAAAAATTAAAACAGAGAATCCGTGGACCTAACATAGTGTCCGATATATGTGATATTCTGAATCTCGAATAGGGACCAGAGATACTCCATTGATAGAACGCACCTCACTTCTAAAATAAGTTATAAAAAAACACGAAAGAAGGTATATAATAAAACATAACTTATCTTAATACAACCTGATCTAACCTTCAATATCTGCGATAGATAACAATATGAACGGAAGCAATTAAAACAGAGACTCCATTAATACAATCCAACCTAAAGTAGCGTCTAATATAAGTGAAATATAAAATTACGAATGGGGACAATTACAAGAGAAACTCTATTAATACAACACACCACAAAATACGTGATATAAAAAACAGAAAAGAAGGCGATTAAAGCGCAGTCTCTTCTAGAACAATCTAACCTAACATCGTAAGAACTTGAGATTTAAAACCACCAATACTGACAATCACAAGAAAAATGTTGATGCAACCTAACCTAAAAATTCAATATATGCCATAAATAACAACATGGATGGAACCAATATGAATATACCAAACTACGAATGGAGAATATATATTAAAATTTATATAAAAAACGGCAAGGGAAACTTCTAAAATATATGATATAAAAACAACATGTATGGAGGTATATATAGGGTTGCCATCCGTCCGGGATTGCCCGGATTTGTCCTAGTTAAGGGGGTGTCCGGGCGTGGCTTTCAAAATATGTCCGGGTAAAACCCGGACAAATGTTGTGTCAGGCGAATCCCGATTGATTGAAAGATGAGCAATATATTAAAGCAAATCTTAGTTAAAATTTAATTTATAATCGTAAGCCGCCAACAAGGTAAATCCGGAAGAAACTTGCTAAATACACAGACGGTTTCTCCTCTGACCAAAATGAAGTATAATTTTAAAAATTTGAATTACCTACTCCCACTTTCAAAAATAGTAGTCGTTAGGTCATGTTAGAGGCCATTGCGCGACCTGAAAACTTTAACACAAGACTAACCACCACAAGTCACAAGAGCTTTTTTTTTACTTTCAAAAATTACGGATGGAATAGAAAGACATTTTGGCAGAAATTGGCAAGTCTGAAAAATATCAAGTTAAGTTAATAATAATAATAATAAATTTTATTCGTACTCTGGCTAAAACAAGCATGTACACGTCATAATAATGTATAAATAGAATTTTGGAATACACATATAAATAAAAACATACTACCATATCTACAACATAAGTTAAAAACACCAGCACAGAACTATGAGGAAAAAAACTCTTCGAATGAATAAAATGCATGACCTATTAGAAAACGCTTCAGCTCTTTTTTGAACTTTACAATACTACTTATGCTAGTAATAAATGATGGCAATTTATTATAAACAGTAACAGACACATATTTGGGACTCTTTTCATACAACGCACTTTTATGCTTAGGAAAAAGTAATTTCGAATCATTTCTTGTATTATATGAAGCACCCAATCTCGCAAAAGAGGCAAAATTCTGTCTAGCGTACATTGCTGCTTTGAGGACGAATATCGAGGGCAGAGTGAGTATACCATGGCCAACGAAATACCTCCTACATGACTCAGTAGGATGAAGGCCAAACAAGAGTCGAATAACTCTCTTCTGTGCAATGAATACCCTCCTCCAACCAGTTGATATACCCCATAATAATGTGTGGAAAGTGAGGTGCGTGTGAACCATAGCATGATACACACCTACAAGATCTGTAAGTGCCATACTGGACCTCAGCTGAAGAAGAGCAAAATATCCGCTACTCAGTCTTTTACAAACATGATTCGTGTGAGTCTCCCACCTCAATTCTGAGTCAAGAAAACAACCCAAATATCGGGTCTCCTCGTCAACACCATTCAACTGGTTATCACGTGATAGCCTACCATTATGCAACTGTAATTGCACCGTTTTGCTCGCATTGAGAATTAATCTGTTGCGCTGACACCACGACTCCATCCTATCACACACTTCAACAATTTTTATCTCGATTTCCACAGATGTCGATCCCGAGATTACTATTGAGGTATCATCTGCATACATAAAAACATTGCCCTCCTTAATATGTTCAGGTAAGTCGTTCATGAACAACATGAACAACAACGGTCTTAGGATCGACCCCTGTGGAACACCTAATGTAGTCTTGCATTCCCCAGACACACAGTCTTCCACCCGTACTCTAACATTTCTACCCTCTAAGTAAGACTTCAACCAATCATAGCAAACACCTTGCAAGTCAAGAAAGATTATAAAACTTATCCAGAGCAACATTTGGGCACATAAGATCAAACGCCTTAGTCAGGTCAAAAAACAACACGACAACAATCAAACCCTCATCCAGCTTTTTATAGACTATATTAAACATGTCAACAGTTGCAGTTTCCGTTGACTTACCTTTACGAAATCCATGCTGCGACGAAGAAATCATATTACTGTTCTCAAGGAAATCAACAACTTGTGAATGAAAAACAAACTCCAGCAGCTTAGAAATTCCACAAAGAATCGAAATTTGCCGGTAACTGTCTGGCAAAGATGCATCTCCCTTCTTGTACACCGGAACTATGATAGCTTGTTTCAGGATAGAGGGAAAAACCCCTTCACTCAATGATTTATTTATCAATTTAACAAGTGGATTAACAATAGAACTTGAAATCGACTTAATTATATTTGTACTGAGACTATCTAGACCAACTGCATCACACGGCTTCATCTCACCAATCATGCGCAAAAGTGATGTTTCGGTAACAGGCTTCAAAAACATCGATTTGCATGAAAAATCACAAGCAGTGGGTGGAAGAGTCATGTTGGAGCCAAAATGTTTACCCCGCAGTATCTCCCCCACCGACGAAAAATACTTCATAAAAATTCCAGCAACCCTCGAGTTATCAGTTTCCACAATTCCCTGCCAATTCAGACTTACCAAATCCGGTCTTTTTTTACGTAAATAAGTTAAATGACCTATCCTATAATTTGTTGTTACAATGTAAAATGTAGTCTATTTGATCTATTTTGATTTACCAAAAATTATCATTATAAGTTGTTTTTCATTTGATGATACAAAAAAAAAGTTTTTATGATTATTTTTGTTACCAGATTACCTCAAAAAGAGAAAACTGTAAACTGTGTTATTCTAGTAGATATTTTATTTGTTGTTTTGTTTATATCGCCAACAAGCGGTTTAAAGTTCAAATAAATGAAAAAATTAAAATATGAACGATGTTTTATTTTATTTAAACAAAATATATTTTACGGGGTATCCGGAAAAGAACTAAATTTCACCCAAATGTCCGGAGTTTCTGAAGTTTTGTCCGGACATACATTTCAACGAAAGAGTACATTAACAGAATACTGCTTGTAGTAGAAAACTGCAAATAGTTCTGCAACTATAATAATAATAATAATTTTTATTCATCCAGAAAGACAATTTACACTGTATTGGACAAGTCAATTTTCATTCAACGATGATAACAATAATAATTTAACACTAATAAATAAATATGCATACCTACAAAAGATAACAATAACAATAAATATGCATACTTACAAATAATATTGGATTGGAAAAAAAAATCCCTAAATTACAACTTTATAAAAATAAAAACAAAAATTCAAATATCGAATCAACAACAATTAAGAAGTCTCAATTCTGGTATTCAAATAATCACCGACACCGTAAAAGGCTTCTAGTATTAGGAAATTTTTGATATATTTTTTAAATGCATATAATGTGAGTGCCCTTACCGTTGCTGGCAGATGGTTAAAAAGTCTAATGCCCTGATACGATGGCGATGATTCATACTTAGCCAATCTGTGCTTCGGTATGCATAAAATTCCTTCATTTCTAGTATCATAATGATGATAGTCAGAAAGTTTAATGAATATGTGTTCATTCTCTTTCACATATATTGAACATTTATATATATAAATACAAGAAACAGTCAGAATACGCCTACTTACAAATATCGGTTTACAAGAATCCGTCGGCTTTAGGTTGAACATTAAGCGCAGAACACGTTTTTGTGCCAAAAAGACTCTATTTATATCAATAGAGTTACCCCACAGTAAAATATTGTATCCAATATGACTGTAAAATAAACCATAGTAAATATTCATGACAGCATGAATAGGTAACGAGTCCCTTTTTCTACCTATGGCGTAACAGACTTGATTCAGCTTTCCGCATAACAAATCAACATGTTTGCACCATCTCAACTCACTATCAATTTGAATGCCGAGGAATTTAATGCTATCCTTAGAAACTACTGTGACTCCATTAGATTTAAACCTTAGAGTACCATTATCAACAGCTTTCACATTGAAATAAACGCAACTAGATTTATTTGGTGATTATTCATAGATTCGAAGCTTTATAAACTTCCGTAGTTACATATTTATATTACCAACAATGTAAGATTGATATAATAGCGAATATTTCCCTCCTGTCAAAAATCCCTTGTAAATGGAATGCAATTATCGAAAATTACAGCGAATATTTCCCTCCTGTCAAAAATCCCTTGTAAATGGAATGCAATTATCGAAAATTACAGCGATAATTGCATTGTAGAGAGCGAAAGAGCACTGCGATAATTGCATTGTAAAAGCGAAAGAGCCCTGCGATAATTGCACCGCAGACCGATAATTGCATAGTACATATGCATGGCAATTCATTGCACCCTTCGATAATTCAGCGACAATTTATAAGTAACGTCAGTTTGACAAGTAATGTCAAAAATATTATTTATTAAAATTGTCTCGTTTTGGTAAGGCTTCATTACAAGCTATTGAAGAAAATGTGTTGGAAAACGAACCAAATAATACGAAACAGAACAGAAAATATGTGTGGCGTCAGTTTATGAGCTTCTGTGCTGAGAAAAACTATACTTTAGATGAAAAAACACAAATTAATGTCCTGGAAAAAATATTAACGGACTGGGCATTCAATATGCGTAAGCAGAATGGCGATGAGTACAAAGAATGTACTGTTAAAACGATTTGGAACGTAACAGCTAAATTACTGATGGAAAAATATTTTACGGAATACAATATCAATTTTAACCCTTTTACTGATATTGAGTTCAAAGCAGCAAGAGATGCGAAAAATGCCAAGAGAAAACAACTACAATCAGATCCAGAGAAGCGAAAGGAAAGTGCAGTTTTTTTGAAGTACGATGAATTCCAAAATATGGTTCGTGGTTGTGACGAAAACACTGCAGATGGTTTGCAGAAGAAGGTATTTTTTGTTTTTGCTTTTGAATTAGCTTGGCGTGGTGGAGAAGGACACAAGTGCTTAATTTCGTACTTCAAAGAAGAAGAAAATAACGTAGGTGAAAAAACAGGAAGAATTATTTACGATCCTGTGTTTACTAAGACGACACAAGGAGGAGAAAAACCATGCGCTTCATTGAAATGGCTAATAAACAATAAAGTCAATCCTGATTTGTGTCGAATTCGACTGTACAAAAAGTTCCTAGAAAAGCGGGTTGGAATAAAAACAGAACGACTCTTTCTCACTGTAAATCCCACTTGGAAGTTAAACAGAAAATGGTACAAAGATATTCCTGCTGGACGAAATACAGTGAGCAAATGGACTGTTCTACAAGCCAAAGCTTCTGGTTTAAAAACAGATAATATCAAGCTTACTAACCATTCGTTACGAGCTACGGCCGTCTCCCATCTCTCAAAAATAGGGGTTGGCGAGCAGCAACTTATAAAAATCACGGGCCATTCAAATTCAAAATCAATTATGCCATATCTTCAAATGGATGAAGATCACCATGAAGGAATAATCGAAAAAATGCGCGGCAATGACGTATCACAGGCACAGCATTCTGAAACATCCTCTTCAGTCGTTAATGCACCGATAGCTGCATTGTCTAACCATAATTCTTATAATAATTGTGTATTTCACTGCAGTTCCAGCAATTTTTGATTAAGTTTAACATTGAATAAATAGTTTCTCCATATTTTTACGTATCCTTTTATAATATATAAATTAAAAATTACAAAACAAACATATATTTGCTTCTCTTCTTTTCTTACTCTTGCGGGATGGTTATTGATGACAAGCTAAGAATTTATGAATTACTAACGTCAGTTTGATAAGTTGACAGTTCATTCGGGAAATATTCCCCCGAATTACACTCGTGCATCATAATAACCGGATAATTTCGCATTCCAGCGTGTTGTCTTTGAAAAACTGCATTCGGTCATTTTCATATTTTGGAGAAAGAGCCCTCCACCTTCGGTGTCGGGCTCTTTCTCCAAAAATGAAAATGAACTCATGCAGTTTTTTGACAACACGCTGTCATGCAAAATTATCGGTAATTTTGATGCACTTGTGCAATTACTTACGATAATTGCATTGTAGAAAGCGAAAGAGCCCTGCGATAATTGCATTGTAGACCGATAATTGCATAGTAGCATAGTTCATATTACGGTTATTGATGACAAGCTGAGAATTTATGAATTATTAACGTCAGTTTGACAAGTTGAAAGTTTATTCGGGAAATATTCCCCAAAATTGCACTCGTGCATCAAAATAACCGGATAATTTCGCATTCCAGCGTGTTGTCTTTAAAAAACTGCATTCGGTCATTTTCATATTTTGGAGAAAGAGCCCTCCAAAGGGTGTCGGGCTCTTTCTCCAAAAATGAAAATGAACTCATGCAGTTTTTTGACAACACGCTGTCATGCAAAATTATCGGTAATTTTGATGCACTTGTGCAATTACTTACGATAATTATCTGGAAAAATATTGTTCTTACCTCTTCGATGCTTCTCTGGGTCAACAGTTTCTCGAACACGCTATTCTTTTTGATGATTTCCAATCGTTCTTCGATTTGTTTTCCCTTTTTAGGCCTCAGAAGCAGATAAATATCACCGTGATCGGGTATCGTTCGAATAATTTTCTCGAGCAGAGAGACTCCTAGGAATCCACTGGCCCCTGTTATGAAGATGTTTTGACCAGAGTAGAAATTTTTCAAATCACTTTGCGGCATCATATCTGGAAATAAAAAGTTACAATTAGTATACTTTCTTACGTCCTTTCTTTAAAACTGAAGTCCGCCAGGTTATTTCAAAATATTTCAAATATTTGAGTATCATAAAACTCCCAAATATTCGAGGTCATATATATATATATATATATATATATATATGATACTCAAATATTTGAAATAACCTGGCGGACTATATATATATATATATATATATATATATATATATATATATATATATATATATATATTAAATTGAAATTTATTTGCACTAAACAGACGCAGAGTGTATGATAAAGATAATACGTTATTAAATTCATTTTAAAAATTGATGATTTATCAAATGAACCGAACGAAGTTAGTTTAATGAGATCCGACGACCTGGAATTCCAATTCATCCTTCAAGGGAGATTGTTACAACATTCGAAGTCGGCGCAACACACGATGGAAACACGACGAGCTCCTCAGTAATACCGTCTATCGACCGAGTGGGCGTGGAGTAACTTGACTTTTTGACGGTTGGCGTTTCTATTTGACATAGAGTGAGACACTATCGGTTTCTGGTAGATGGCACTATGATTTGTTCGTATGTTATTAATGTTCATCAACTACTGACGAGCATGTTGCAGAGCGAAATAAACTGTCTAGTGTTTCCATAGTGTGTGGCGCCGACGTCGAATGTTCTGACATTCTCCCTTGAAGAGTGAATGGGAATCACATGTCGTCGGATCTCATGATACTAGGCTACGTTTGAGGGTTGATTTGATTGATCATCAAAATTTTTTTTAATGCTTTTCCCAGCCTGTTATATATAATATATATATATATATATATATATATATATATATATATATATATATATATATATATATATATATATATATATATATATATATATATATATATATATATATATATATATATATATATCCAAAGGTGTCTCATTATACGTGCTTGAGCCAATAGACTACTATATACAGGCTTCCTGAAAAATACGTGTACAACGTTTGACGACAGACTCCCAACGTGAAAATAGGTCGATCTAAGACGACTTAGTTATATCCAATATTGTC
Organism: Cynegetis impunctata; assembly: GCA_030704885.1. Classification (NCBI taxonomy): domain Eukaryota; kingdom Metazoa; phylum Arthropoda; class Insecta; order Coleoptera; family Coccinellidae; genus Cynegetis; species Cynegetis impunctata. The sequence continues at coordinate 183,097 of JARQZK010005176.1, forward strand.
TTGGTTAAACAGGTAGAGGGCGTCAAAAATTAAAAAAAATATTTGTCATTTTGGACATTTTCTTAAGTAATGTTTTCGTTTTATTTAGTTTCTTACAATAATTTGAATACAAACTTTCAACTTTGTTTTATTACTAAGTACTGTTGATAATAAAATTGATATATGCAGGTAATTGTAAATGTTTTTTTTCCGGCAAAACTGCTTATCTAGCAAAAAATATTCAAGAAATAAAATAGCTTTCAAAGACCTCCAGTTACTCAACAAAAATATCTGGGTTGTAATATACATTGATATAAAAAATAAGAATAAATGTTGACATATTATGCCCCTTTTATAACACTTCCACTTACTTATACTAATAATAATAAGGAAATGTAATTTTACAGTACTAGACTATACACCAAAAATTATTATCAATTAGCAGGTTTTCACTTAATTCAGGAAAAATAATAACTTTCAAGAACAAGAATTATTAAATTACAGACACAGATAAATGAAAACCTCGTTTTTAAGATATTTTCACGAAATTTAAAACAACATGACGCCTGAAAAACAACAGTTTTTTATTTATCTTCTCGATGGAATTGATTTACATCAATACCGGCCTCCAACATTCAATTACAGGTATTAGTAGTTAATTATCCTTTATTCGGAAAATTGTAAAATTACATTCATTAACGTAATAAAAAAACAATAGGTAAATAAAAAAATTGTCGTCGCGCAAAACCGAATGGATTGAAATGACCTAGTGGAAATGGTATAAATAGAAACATTGTGACGAGATTTAGAAACAAACAATCGTGTAACCTAAAAGGCTTTTTATACGATAATATAAGTTCTCATTTACGTCTCCGCTTCAGTCGAACTGTCAGTTCATCCTGTGTGTGAAAAGGCAAAGACTGATAAGGAAAACTAAAATGCAGAACTGACGGGATGACTTGACTTTGTTCAATTTCCGTTTTCATTTTAGTGAACTAAAATCATGTTGATTTGTATTTAAGGTGACAATTGAGTTTTTGTGATAAATGGAAAGGTCATATAAACGTTTTATAACAAAACTATTCTTAGTTTTTTTTGCTATAATTATATTTTGAAAAATCACGCTTAAATAGTAAACAGAACTGAAAAAAAATATTCATTTTATAAAAAAACATAGCGAAGTGGTTGAAAAAAAAAATTGAAAACAACGAAGGAACGTATTTCAACATCAGAATAATTCACGTACAAAATTTCAACCCTCTATTGTGAAAAAATATTCGCGAAGTGCATCGCGTACTGATTGCAGATCGAGGTGCAATTCGAACGGAATAGTCACCACGAAAAGCAGCCCGTTTGAGAAAAAGAGTTGAAACCAAAAAAGGATTTTAAGTCAAGATAATATCAATGTACGTACCAAATTTCAACCCTCGAGTTGAGGAATTCGGCAATTTTAGCAAAACCACGAAAAAATAAATATTCACGTAAAAATGGCGGCGGTTGGAAAAATTTTACCAAAATTTGATGGTTTCGTTCCAATCCCAGGTATTAAATTTCAGCTCTTTCGACTCGATGGGAGGTGCTGGAGATGTACCGGGAATATATATATATATATATATATATATTATATATATATATATATATATATATATATATATATATATATATATATATATATATAATATATATATATATATATATATAATATATATATATATATATATACATATATATATATATATATATATATATATATAATATATATATATATATATATTATACATATATATATATATATATATATATATATTATATATATACATATAATATATATATATAATATATATATATATATATATATTATATAATATATATATATATATATATATATATATATATATATATATATATATATATATATATATATATATATATATATATATATATATATATATATAATATATATATATATATATATATATATATATATATATATATATATATATATATATATATATATATATATACTGAACCAGTGTTTACAAACACTGGTTCAGAACTGCTTCGACCAGAGAAAGGATGTATTCATGGTGTTCATTGACAACGAGAAAGCGTTCGACAATGTGAAACACGACCTGTTGATAAGATACTTACAGGAATTAGGACTGGACAATAAGGATATCAGAATAATAGCTAGCTTGTACTGGAACCAATCTGCCGAAGTAAGGTTTCAAAATTTTAAAACCACCGAAGACATTGTAATAAAGAAAGGGGTAAGGCAAGGATGTATTCTCTCACCTATGCTATTTAACCTGTACGTAGAAAGAGCGTTTGCCGAGGTAATGTCAATGTGTACAATTGGTATAAAAGTAAATGGCATCCCAATTAATAATATTAGATACGCGGACGACACAGTAATCTTAGCAGACAACGCAAACGACCTTCAAGCTTCTGCATATGGTTCAAGAGAAAAGTGAGCACCTGGGCCTAAAAATTAACTTAAAAACCCAAGTTTATGGTGGTTAGCAAAAATAACATCCCCGCCACCCCTTTATACCTAAACGGCATTCTAGTAGAGGAAGTTACTAAATTTAAATACCTGGGCTGCCTCGTTACCAACAAATGGGATCCAGAAGTCGAGATCAGAAGCAGAATTGAACAAGCTCGATCAACCTTCCTTAAACTTAAAAAATTCCTAACAAATAATGATCTCAGCTTTCAACTCAGATACAGAATGGTTAAGTGCTATGTCTGGTCCGTCCTGTTGTATGGTGTCGAAGCCTGGACTCTTAAAGTAACCTCGATAAACAGATTGGAGGCATTTGAAATGTGGACTCTTAGAAGAATGTTTAGGATCCCGTGGACAGATCTGGTAAGAAATGAAGAAGTCCTTAGAAGAGCCGGTCTGACCAGCCGTGAACTATTCGACGCCATTAAGAAGAGAAAGACTTCCTATCTGGGTCACATCCTGCGTGGTCCTCGTTACGAATTCCAACGTCTTATCCTCCAAGGAAAAATCGAAGGAAGAAGGGGAATAGGAAGAAAAAAAATTTCATGGCTCAGGAACATTCGACAATGGACAGGAATACACGACTTTATGTCTCTCCAAAATGCTGCTCTAAATAGAGAAATCTGACAGGATGTAAATAGACGGTCGCCTACGCAGGAATCTGCTTGGCACTTTAAGAAGAAGATATATATATATATATATATATATATATATTATATTTATTCTTTGTAGCTTTGTACCATTATGTACGAATACTGAAGAAACAACTCCCAAAAAAATGTTTTTAAATTTTATAAATTAGGTATATTATTGAAATTAGTCTTTATAAATCCGTTATCACACAAAATTATATTGGTATTTTTTATTTTAATCCTTTAATTATTTAGAGCAATATTAAAATTCTGTATAAAATAGAAAACAATGTTAAATTTTCAGTTTCGAATGATTAATACTAGTTTGGTACTGTATTACTATAGCACTGTATTAGTTATTTTCAAATACTCCGCGCTTGCTTTCGATAGAGTGCATAGTACTTATATAATTTTTGGGGAAAATACGCCTACAAACTACACTTAAATCACTAATAATTATCGTCGAAAAACTAATTCAATTCTTAATATAAAATTACAGTACAACTTGAAATTTCACGAAACATTTTTTGGTTAACCTATAGCGTAAATCTTGATATAAATATATATATATATATATATATATATATATATATATATATATATATATATATATATATATCATCAACATAGATTTTCCATAAAAATGGTTAAATAATTTATGTACATCTTAAGTTTACTTGAAGACAAAGTCAAAGTAAAATATTTATAATTATAATTTTATATCTGAGTGCATCTCTACCAAATCTGTGATGCAAATATGAATTCAAAGAATCATTATTCCACATTTTAATTATACATAACTAACTAGATTAATCATGCAAATAGTTTCTTGAAACACCATCGAAGTCATTAACTCGAATCTAGTAGTTGAATTAACGAATGAACTTAGGTAATTATTATTTCAGCTGCATGTATTCCATTCATACGACAAGGTTTGGGATAATTGCACTCAGATTACCAAATTACCTTGTTATTTGTTTATTTTCGTGCAGCTTTTCAAATTTGCATAATCCTTGATCATACATTATTTCATAAATTGGTATGTCTTTCAAGAAGGTCGAAAAGAAAAGAATTTTATTATTCTTTTTTTATACAGGCTGGCCCATCTTATATACGTCAATCTCATTGAGGAAAACGGTTTCAAAATTGAATTTTTGTTCTTAATATAGATATACAGGCACTTCAACATAACAAACCGAAAGAAAGTTCTGGTTGTATAGTATGTACAAAAATAAGAATTTATATAAAGGTTATGTTTTTTTAAACGGGACACCTGTATTCATCAAAGTTTTCGACTCATTATAAAAGTTTCGTAGCTTTTAGTTTTGTAAATATCCTGAGCTCTGATTTTGCAATAGGTATAAGAAACCTTACAAAACTTTTTTCTGAATAATCTCAAAACTCCGTCAAATACAGGATGTCAAGACGAAGAAAAAACTATCATTGGTATAAACTCTCATTTTGGACTACCTGTATAGCCCGAATTATTTTCAATTTGTAGTTTTTAATGCTCCGCTCACCATATCTTTGAATTTTATACTTTTTTTCCTTACAGAGACCCCAGAGTGTATGATGCCTCACCCTGTATTTATAACCAAATTATAGATGGAGGTTGAGTAGTTGTACAATTTGAGAGATCTGGTGAAAGATCTCTCAAGAAGGAAATAGAACTTCGTATATTGCTTGAAATGAGTGATAATTGACATGAAGTGTCAAACTTCAACGAAACGTAAACGTCAAATATGAAACATCAAACTTCAAGGCAATTCCAACGTCAATCTCCAAGGCAACTCCAACGTCAAACATTAAATGTCAAGCTTCAAGGCAACTCCAACTTCAAACGTGAAATATGTTGAAGGAAATAGAAAAATAGATTCAGTATCCCTACGCCCTACACTAACTTCGTATATTGCTTGAAATGAGTGATAATTGATATGAAATGTCAAACTTCATCGCAAAGTGAACGTCAAACTTCAAGGCAACCAAAACGTCAAACTTCAAGGCAACTCTAACGTCAAACATCAAACTTCGACACAACATCAAATCAATCGTCAATGTCTAATCAATTTTTTTCTTATTTTGAGATAATTATGGAATGAGACATAGACAGTTTGTCCACTTCACCACATATAACGTCTGTAGCAGTATATATATATATATATCAATATATATATATTAATATATATATATATATATATATATATATATATATATATATATTTGATACCAAAAAATTTGGTAGAAATTTATGAAAATGCAGTGTTTCGTTGTTGGTAGAATATGCCACTTCAAATCCATCAAAACCATGGAAAGACAGCATATTATCAAGTTAATGAAAGTCGTCGAAAAATTATAGTGTGCAAGGAAGATTATTTCATCAGTAAATCAAGCTCTACATTCACAATACTCATCTACATTGACTCAGAGCGTTTCGTCAATAATAGTTGACATCATCAGGTGTTTTGCTAAAGTCGGGCATAAAATTGACTATCATCATTTGTTTTTTCAAAGAAGTGTTTCAAAATAGATATTCATACAAATTTTGAGTTACAATAGAGGTTACAAATTAGGCATCGAAATGAATTCATTTCAATAAGCATTCTCAATTGTTTGGTTATCTGAAAGCACGGATTCGATTCACAGTAATTAATTCAAAAAGTATCAATTTATTGACTAGCTTTATGAAATCTAGAAATTTCATTGTGAGAATGTCTATTTGGAATGAATATACATAATGGTAAATTCTGTCGATTTGTTTGAGGTTAATTAAGAAAAGTTTTAAACAAGGATTATATACCCCATTATTTTTACCAAATAATTGATAGTTATATTGTTTTTTATAGCAACTATTTTTGATATTGAAGACAATGTGCAAGTTCTGACGCATTAGTTATAATGATTACAGCTATGTTTACCTAACATGAGGTCATTATACTCATATTGTATTATGCACATAGACAAAGAAAATGCACATGGTTATCTTTTTTACGGTTTCTACATTTTGAGATAGCGAGAAAACGTCGAGTGTAACATGAGCTAAATTGAAGAAAATTAAACAAGCTACATCACTTTCACTAGTTTTCCTCTATAAAGTCTATAAATAACATCAGCGTTACAAAAAAAAGTTGACTATTATCACCCATTTCTCATCAGAAACTGTTAACTATTCAAATAAATATTTTGAATTTTTTATTAACAGTTCTCAAATTTTTATTTGAAATAGTTGTGGATCATATTTTATAAACTCCTTTTTTAATAGGCGAATTGATATTTTTTTAAAAATATTGCTCTAATATTCTGTTGCCGATAGGGTACGTATGATACCCCTCTTTAACCCCCCCCATCAGCTATATACTCCATGGAAGGCAGCTCCTGGTGCAACCACCAACATTTCAGAAATAGAAAAAATCAAAAAATTGTAGAAATGTAGCATATTGGAAGAAATTTGCCATAAATGATAAAACTGATATAAAAAATTTAAGTAGGTATTTTAACTCGGTATAATTTTGAAACAGATTTCATCTTTTTAACAAACAACATGAATCAGAACAAAAACACATCGGATGAAGCCACTGTGTTTGGTGATATAATTGATATAATATATATATATATATATATATATATATATAATATATATATATATATATATATATATATATATATATATATATATATATATATATATATATATATATATATATATATATATTATATCAATTATATCACGTCAATCTACTGCGTTGACAGGAAGTAGTACGGTTGGTGAAGTAGGCAGGTTGAGACCACGCAATTGTATTGTTTCCGATTCCTCCTAATTCGATTCGTGGAGTAGGCAGATTGAGGCCACGTATCTGAAAGAAGCCGAAACGTCTAGATGTTCCTAATCTTTTACGCGGTTCATCCCGAAAACAAAGTTTTTCATATATATATATATATATATATATATATATATATATATATATATATATATATATATATATATATATATATATATAGATATATATAGATAATTATATGTATATATATATATATGAAAAACTTTGTTTTCGGGATGAACCGCGTAAAAGATTAGGAACATCTAGACGTTTCGGCTTCTTTCAGATACGTGGCCTCAATCTGCCTACTCCACGAATCGAATTAGGAGGAATCGGAAACAATACAATTGCGTGGTCTCAACCTGCCTACTTCACCAACCGTACTACTTCCTGTCAACGCAGTAGATTGACGCAGATTAAGGCCACGTATCTGAATTATTCCCCTTCACATAGCTTTACAAAAGGAGCCCCAACGTCGGGATTTTTCTGATCTTTTACGCGGTTCATCCCGAGAACCAAGTTTTTCACATACTGCCGACGGCGGAAATCTTTCTGAACACACACTCACACTGTTTGATAATTATTAGCAATAACAGGCTTGGTGCATCTCAAAAACACTCTATAATTATCAAAAAGTTAAAAATAGTTCACAGGCAACAACAATTCAAATAAATTATATATATATATATATATATATATATATATATATATATATATATATATATATATGTATATATGTATATGTGTATATACATATACATGTATATATGTATATGTGTATATATATATATGTATATATATGTATATATGTATATATATACATGTATATATGTATATATATATATATATATATATATATTTATTTTTCACTTGTATATAATATGTTTATTTCACCTTGGATACGGTTGCTATAAACACACTCATTATGCCCTAGGCCATTATGCCCGCATTTGCGGGCATAATGGATTCAAAACGCCCGCTTATTGTACTAGGAGAAATGAAGCAAATTTTATTGATTAAATACTTCATAATCCTTGTCGTATACGACTCTGGATTTCTCCGGCAATGAATTATTCGCAGCTTTGGCTGCATTTTCTATGATATTCTTGGGTAAATTCATTTTCATTTCCATTATTTCTATAAGACTACACAAAGAAAGCAGCAATGACATTCACTGAATATGATGACAAATATATTCACAAACTTCAAAATATCAACCAATGACATGCCTACAATGAGAAGGAAAATGGATAGGAGCAATGAAACGATTTTAAAATCGCTTTTTCATCATAAAATAATAATTTTTTCGTGAAAAATAAAATCTTGTATGCACCGCGTGCGTTACTAGATCCTTATGCCCATCGGGCAACATTCATCCCTCGGGCCAGAGGCCCTCGGGCCGAATGTTTCCCTCAGGGCATAATGATCTATATAACGCACTTGGTACATAAATAACTAATATATATATATATATATATTTGTTTATATATTAGGGATGCACCGGATTGGGTATTCTGCCGATCCGGCCGGAACCGGAATTCCGGCCTCTGGCCGGACCGGATCGCCGGATTTCAGACCCAAATTTAAAATGTATGTGCATGCCTATTTTTATACGTAAAACATTGAAAATATTTTTACTTTTTTTTAAACTAGCTACAGTATGCAGAGCGTTACCATTAATTTTACCTAGATAGAAATTACTGTTTATTTAAATATTAATTTTTAATCAGCATTAACAAAATTGAAACAATTCTACTCATTGTGGTGTAGGCTAAACTCCGAAAAGCTCTTATTTATTCACCATAATCTCAATAAAATAAATTATGAATACTAAGTTTTAAGTTTCTCACTCTAATTTTTTATGTAAACTGTATACTTATCTTAAGTATAAGACTCATCCATGACAGGGAATTTGGCTGATATTTTTGCTGTTAGAATTTGGCTGTTAATAATGTTTTCAGTAACTATTTATGTTTAATAATTCTTGGAAAGAAAATATATTTTGTATAAAAAAAAAATTATTTGTGATTAATTAACGACATAACAATAGGTAAGTAGGCACCAATTGAAAAAAACCTTGAAATAATTTTCTTTATTTTTGCATATATTTAAATTTAAATTATATTAAAAATTTAAAACTTAAACATTTCCAAAAAGTTCCGAGAATTCCGGCCGGAAAGCGATCCGGCCGGATTCAGTGGTACCACTGAATCCGGCCGAATCGCTTTATATTTTATCTATTTATATATATATATATATATATATATATATATATATATATATATATATATATATATATATATATATATATATATATATATAAGTATATATTTTATCTATATATATATATATATATATATCTATATATATATATATTATATATAGAAAAAGGAGTATTGCCGTAAAATTTAAATGACAAAGTTTATGAGTTTCTCGGCAAATAAAAAGGGGCCAACTAAACGAAGAATCACAACCATTTTCGTTAATAGTGTCTTATATTTCGGATATAGATTATATCCTTCCTCAGGACTCTACAAAATATACATGATATTAAAACATAATAAAAAATCAACAATATTCACAACTTACAACTAACTAGGCTGGATGTAAATTAACCATACAGTAAATGCAGTGTATGTTGAAAATAAGAGTCATCAAAATAGTATTTAATAAAATTGAAAACAAAAAAGAGAGCTGAATCTAAAATCGAAATTAAACAACATAACCTTCCAACGTAACCGAAAGCAATAAAATGACAGATGTCAAGCAGGTTCCCAATATTACAGTAACCATAGATCAAAGTCTCCGTGTAAGAGGTGTCACCTATATAAACAAACAGAGGTTATAGATGTCGTATGAATAATAAAATTATGAAGTTCACACTAAGGACAATAACCAAAGACCAGAAAAACAAAACTTTTGACAGACAAACCACGATGAATTTTAGACAAAGAAACACCTGGAGCAAAAACACAATCAAAAATTCAGAGAAAGAAGATGACTATAGACACAACTGAGCCTTGCAATGTCAGTTCTTTTATTAACGTTGTGCGGATTATGATTTATATGGCACATCTCTAAAAAAATTCTCTTCTGACCATTAGATGCCCTATCCAGAATTTTGAAATTTGTGAAATCAAAACAATGTCCCATACTCATAAACTTTGTCATATATATATATATATATATATATATATACTAGCTGACCCAGCAAACGTTGTTCAGCCATATAAATAATTTTTATCTATCTATCTATCTAGATAATTATCTATCATTATATCTATCTATATAATATATCTATCTATCAATCTATCTGACCCGGCAAACGTTGTTCTGCCATATAATTTATTTTCATCTATCTATCTTTCTATCTATTAATCTATATGCCGATGTATCTCTATTTATCTAACTATCTATCTATCATTATATCTATCTATCAATCTATGTGACCCGGAAAACGTTTAAATTATTAAAATTGCTATTAAAAAATATGGGTTGTTGATAGAAGGGTGAAAATTTAGAGTTGTATGTATTTTATAATGCAACATCATAAAAAAATAAGAATAAAAATTTTGTCCAAAAAATTTATTAAAATGTTTTGGGTCCACCATACCACATACCAATAATCACTTAGGGGTATGAATATTGTTATTTTCGATTCCCATCTTGCAACCCTATTGCGGATCTGTGGATAAAATTTAAAAAAAATGAAAATTGCGACGGAAAAATAGGGGTTAATCGTAGAAGGGTAAAAAATTGAGAGTAATATGAATTTTTTTCAATTCTAAGTCATGACAAAATGAAAATGAAAATCTTGCCAAAAGAATTGAAGTTTTTAATTAACAAATAATAAATAGGGGTGATCGTAGAGAGGTGATAATTTAGGGTTGTATGTATTTTTGAATGCTGTATCATAAAAGAACGTATGAAAAATAGATGTTGGCCGATTCTCAGTCCTACTCGATATGCACACAAAATTTCATGAGAATCGGTCGAGCCATTTCGGATGAGTTTAACTTCTAACACCGTGACACGAGAATTTTATATATTAGATATATATATATATATATATATATATATATATATATATATATATCTATATATATATATTATATATATATATATATATATATATATATATATATATATATATATATAGAAAACATGCAAACACTTGTGAAATGATGAAAATTGCGAAAGTTTCATCTACGTAAATATTTGAGTAAATAACTAGAATAGGAATGATAAATCAAAACAACAGAATTTTAAAATCATAAGTTCAAGTTCGAAAATCAATTATCCTATAACAGTGTTATTAAAGTTAATTACAACCTCATCAAGCGTCGTAATGAAATTAGCTAATAATTATGTGCATTATCGTTGGACAAAGGAATATTTCAGATGACAGATTTCTAAACTAATTGTTATCTTAAGTGAAATTACATTTCTAAAAGCGAAGCAACGAAGCAAAATGAAGGAAATTTTGCATTCACGCAAAGCTTGAAATCTGAGCAACTTTGGAATCTCCAAATATGTACGGTTCACAGAATTTGAACTAGAAAATTCCTCATGGTGAAATGCTGCCGAATAATGAGCTAAATTACAATGCCAAATACCATAAGAAAAATGATTCACACTAAAGAAAGTTAAATTTCCACGCGCTAACTGGTTTTGAGTCATTTCCAATACAAAGATGTTCATTCGTTCGAACATTTGGAGATGACCGATTTCTACGATATTGAAGAAAATAAAATGACTGTTTTATAGATTAGCTTGGTGGTCAAAATTCGACAGTGAATCAATTTATAAATCTGACTATAATTGAGGCTCACATATTCATATAGAATATGTTACTAAAATTTAGAAACACTGGTACTTACATGATTTCATCATTGCTACCCTCAACTTCTACTGAATCACTTTCACAATTCTTTCTTGATTAATAAAATAACAAAAATACTTATATACGTCT
>JARQZK010005176.1:197500-236419 GCA_030704885.1 Cynegetis impunctata
TATATATATATATATATAAATAAGTTTCGTCTAAGTATATATTTGAGTATATAACTGCAATAAGAACGAAAAACCAACGGAATTTCAAAATCATTAGTTCAAGTTCAAAAATCAATTATCATAATGGAGTTATTGAAGTTAATTAGAACCTCATAGCTTCGCAATGAAATTAGCAAATTATGTGCATTATCGTTCGACAAAGGAAAGTTTCAGATGACATATTTCCAAATTAATAGTTATTTTAAGTGGAATCAATCTCAAAAAGTGACACATCCATGAAAAATGCATGGAAATTTTGCAATAGCGAAAACTCGAATTCTGAGTAACTTTGGAATATCCAAATATGTACGGATCACAGAATTTGAACTAGAAAATTCCTCAAGGTGAAATACTGCCGAATAATGAGCTAAATTACAATACCACGAGAAAAATGAATCATACTGAACTGAAAAAAGTTAACTTTCCATGCGCTAACTGGTTTTCATTCAAATTCCAATACGACGGCGACGTTCATCGGTACGAAGATTTGGAAGTTTACGGTTTCTACGATATTAACGAAAATAAAACGACTGTTTCATTTTCGCCTAGTCTTCAAAATTTGATCGTAAATGATTAAATTTTTAAGTTTGAATATTATTGTGATTCTTTTGAAAAATAGTATACGTCTATAATCATTGCATAATTCTTCGATACGGTCCCGTGTCTCGGAGAAATCGCGCATTTGTGTTCGCAAAAGGTAGCCTCCACGGCTACGAAAATTACCCTCCACGGTCGTTTTTTATGGGAATATTTTTCGACGGTGTGAGCGAAACGTCAAACTAGGGAAAATCGATTCTCAGGAACCGTTTGGCCGATCGGAACGCTCTAAAGACCGATTTCTGCAGTCCACGGCATTTTTTTTTGAATAAAATAAATTATTTTCTAAATCATATTACGACGTTCTCCAGTACACGATTTTTTGTACAATGAAATAAATTATTTTCAATTTTTTATTTCGCTTTGCTTTTAAAAGGTGGTAATTTATTCCGTTCGAATTGCATCTCGATGCGATGCAGTTCGCCAAAAATACGACCTCAGTGAATGAGCCTTGCTGCCCACGCGTTTTATTATTATTCTAATTCTCCATAAAATTAGTTACAAAATTATTGAACATTTGCTTTCTAATGCTACCCGTCATCGCTAAATATATCCAGTGTACATTCCCGAGATTGTATTCGAGTATTCGAATATTTTGAAGGACTAACATCCGTACTGGAATATAATTAATGTTTACTTAATCCAAGTATGTTTTACAAGTTCATATAATTATTATCTTTTGTCGTTAATTCTATCAATTATATAAATCTGTTGTGGAAAGTAGCTTAGGATTGAAAACTTTGGTTTAGCAGTTGCACTTTTTTTATGAGCAACTCTCGGGAAACGTCTCGAAATGATTTTATGAGGTTTATGCTAGATTTGAATCGCTGCAAGTCATAGCAAACCGAAAACACTTCTCTAGCTCCTTTTACACGGGGAGCCTCACGTCTCTCGCTTTTATACGGGAGCGTTTACCGCTCCTACCTGCCATCCTTTCACATGGGAAGCCATTTAAGTTCCTGACTCCTTGAGCTAGTTACCAAGCTAGTTAGCCTAGTACTTAGGTATGCTGGCTAGTATTTGGGAGGTCCCGGGTTCGAACCCCGGGGCCGACTGGTCTGCCATATATATATATATATATATATATATATATATATATATATATATATATATATATATATATATATATACATAGGCGCCGCCTGAAGGGGTCAGAAGCCCCTCAAAAATTTGTCAATAATTTAAGATAATTATTAGTTATATTATGCTTTGTAAATTGATGTGTATCGAAGAAGAATGAAAACAACGAAGCCGGCTCATCGCACACTTTCAAAACCCCAAAGATATACTACAAAGCTCTTCACATTGAAGTTTGTGAAACTGTGTAATATATCATTACTGAGCTGTTTGCATCAACTGGGCTCACACAGGGAACAGGTCATTGCAGTTGATGAAGAGTGCTTGCTGTTAGTAAACAGAGGTGAAACAAATTTTGAAAAATCAACGGAGTTTTGCAAAAATGACCTAGCCATTGAAAGACTGCGCATATACGCAAGAGCCTTAACTTTGAGATATTGTTTTTATTTTAAGAACCCTGAGATTTTTCGAAAGTAAGCTTATATTAGCTATTTCACTTATTAATCAAAGTGCTTAAGGTGCGACATCAATATTCCATGTTTCATTCTTTTAATGATATTTTAGGATTTATTTAAATATAATTTCAGTATTTTCAGAGCTATTTATTTACTGCTCTGTAATAGTCCATAAACATAATTATTACTGTAAATTAAATAAGCTTTTTACGAAAATACCGTGCGTATTTATGTTTTGTTTCGTTTTTCAATGGCATAAAATGTGTCAGGCTTGTCAAGTTTCCCGGAGTGTCGAGTTATCGAGGGTCGAGGTTTCGGTGTTCTAATGTTGATTACATGACTATGAAATGCTTAAAAACTTTAAAATTCACTATTTTTCATCTAAAATTCAGAAAATTTTCCGGGACAAGGGGGGGTATGAGCCCCCCAATATTTTTCAAAAGTCGGCGCCTCTGTATATATATATATATATATATATATATATATATATGTATATAAATATATATATATAATATATATATATATGTATATATATATATATATATATATATATATATATATATATATATATATATATACATATATATATATATATATAATATATAATATATATATATATATATATATATATATATATATATATATATATATATATATATATATATATATATAGGTTATCTATGATATCCTATCCGCTCTCATGCTGACAATTTCTTATAACGCTATCTCATAAATAATTGTTGTGGTACTTATTTTGTGAGATGGCGCTATATGACATTATTCGAATGTTGGATGTTTTTATTTTGGTCAGACCAAGTATAAGTTTCATTTTTCATTCGTAGTTAATATGTGCACATCATGATACCTAGAAAACCTTCGGCGAAAACAATTAACGTTCGTATCTAAATATGTTTTCCGAAAAAACACGATCTTTCAACACCAAAAAATACCAAGCGATGCTCTGTATATTAATAATAATGCTACTTTAACTGTTCTTAATTATCCATCCTATATTATTGTCTATAAAGTAGCAACTGTCTCTATCTTCGCAGCTAAATAATAACAGTCTTCCTCTCTAGCCAACCATCCTAGAGATCATAAAATTCACTCATGAAAAAGTAATAAAAAGACGAATATTCAACAGTTACGAGAGGGAGTTTAAAACTCGATTTGAAATATCTTCACGTCCAACATTCTAACCGGCTGATTTACATCATTTGCAAAATTCACTTGCAAGTCAGATCACGCACGTAACGTATATCTATAAATAATGGATTCGTAGATTATTCCCGAGACGATATAGAAATAATAAGGATGCCACCGACAAAATACGGTGTAAAATGCACTCAACCGACGTAATTAATAAAGTTACCGTAGCGTGTCTTCAGACTTCAGAAAATACTGGATACTTCCTGTACAAATTATCTAAATGGAAGAGCTAAGTAGGCAGGGGCGTAGCTACCGCCGTATTAATGATACGGGGCCTCCGGTCTACAGGGGCCCCTAACGCGCCTCAGAGTTTTCACTTCAGAAATGAGAAAAGTCAAAAAGAGCAATTTCATTTTTTCCCGGGTTAAGCGTGCTCCCAAAAGATGGCAACATCGTACATCGGTTATTGCGGGATTCCCCCGTTTAAGTCATTCCCTTAAACGGAGGAATCTCGCATTAACCGATGTACAAACCACGGAGAGCAATTACATTCACGCGTTTTATTTCATCCTGGTTCAAACGTTATTATTATTACATTGTAATACAATACAATCTTGTTCTTCTGATTATTTGTTGGTTACTTACATTGATTTGTGAAAAGAATGAGTGAAAAGAAAAGAGATTATCCAAGTGGAGCTATGAAAGAAAAATGTAAACAGAAAAGGGAGGAGGTTATGAAAAAAATGCCCAAAATTTCTTCAATTTTTCAGCAATCAGCTGAGTCTGTGAGTGATTTAGATTGCAATGGTTAGTACTACTTATTTATCTACCACTAGCGAAGGGTGAATTTGGTTTTTTGGCATAAGACATCTCAGTTAATCTTTATGAACAATTAATTGCTCTGAAAACATGCTTAAAATTTGAAATTCAAAAAATTAATTCCATCAAGGAACTCATGGAATTATTGCTGATGAAATTCAATAGCCTTGCATCCAGTTTCCCGGAGGGAATAACAGCATGCTTTCTATTATTGACCATACCAGTTACAACCGCAACAGCTGAAAGTTTTTCGAAATTGAAACTGATAAAAAATTACCTAAGGACTTCGATGGGACAGGAACGGCTATCAGACTTGTCACTTTTGTCTATAGAGGCAGAAATGTTAGAAAAACTGAAATCGTCTTCAGTTATAGATGATTTGATAAACCAATTTTCCGAAAAAAAAGTGTAACAAAAGTGTATATTTAATTTGAATTGCTTCCTAGCTCAATTTCTGGAAGGAATTGATAACTCATGATCAATAAACATTTATTTTAATTTAACGTAAGCATTTTTGTTTTTTTTTGTGAGAAATCCTTAATTTGGGCCTCCGCAACTAATTTTGATACAGGGGCCCTCCAAGGCACGCTACGCCACTGTAAGTAGGCATGGTATAAACAGGTAAACATTTTCTATAGGAAGAAACTATTCCACTGAACTGTATACTGATCGAGTATCTGAAAGCAGCGCCGGATTAACCCTGTCCGGCGCCGGGCCCCTAGGCACCAACCCTGTCCGGGCCACAGGTCCTTTCAAGTTGATAAAAGGATGTAAGTTACTTCCAGATGATCGACTCCAGGAGCCTGTTACTTCAAAGTCTTATGTGATATTGCAACAACATGGTTACTTTGACTTGATGCTGCAGCATCTCCTCACCTGACTTAGCTTTATTGAAATGGTCTTAATGAATAGGTCATAGATAAGTGATGAATGATGATCCACGTTGCATGATGGGGTAGGAAAGACGCGGGACGCGGTTATTTTGAATTTGATCTTGTTAAACGCAATAAAATATAATAAACAGTTTTGTGAAGTACAAATTGGAAAAGTAGGTCAACTTCCAAGATATTTATTGTTTTTGTACAGTACAGTAAGTTTGAACATTAACTCTTCTAACTTTTCTAGAAACAAAATCGTTTAAAACATCCTTTTTAATAAATCATTTTCAATGACCATTATCGACAATTAATTCAAAGGGTTCTGAGACATTTTTGAACGAAGACAGCTTATTAGTTCTACTACTCGGTACTAGATGGTTCTGTATGTATGAAGTATTTCATCAATTGACAACATGCGTCGAAAGAATAATATTGTTGAGGAATTTCATACAAATTTTCAAATGACATTTTCATTCGATGAAATTTTTTTTTCTTGTTGCGTGCACGTGCCCCTAGTCGATGCGGGGCCCCTAGGCAGTTGCCTACTCTGCCTAATGGTTAATCCGGCCCTGTCTGAAAGCGTAGATGAATGTCATAACTTGAAGATTTATACATGATCGGTATGAAGTTTTCAAAAATGAACAGGTAAGTTATGTTAGCCCTTTGATATCACTAATTTTAAGGTCTCTGTAAAAGCTCAATATAAGTTTGAATTGATCATATTGAAGACATTTGTCATAATACACTTTCAATACTATCTACTCTAACAGTGATATTTGTATCTTTTTAGTTGAGTATAAAGGACCCCGCACATTTAGTTAGAAAAAATAACGACAGCTAAATTCGCTAAGTTTTGGATATATTATAGACACTGGCTACCTACACAACATATCAATTTTAAATTCTGTTCCCACGACTGGTTTAGGATATAGAGTGGTCCAAATATATATGTCCAAAAAAATCATATTCATAATTTCAGAAAATGATGTTAACATACAAATTTTTACTGTAATATGATAACTTCACTAAAAACCCGTTCTTTAAAGGAAGCCATCCAAATAACTTGAAAATAAACCGGGCATATACAGGCTGTTTATTCGATGAGTTTGTGTATGCAGCTTCAACTTCGACAGTTTTATGCCAAAAAACTCTATTCCTAGCTTCATTGATAAAAAACGATATCTAAAACAGTGAAACAAAATATAGCTTCCTACCATGTATATTTTAGAAAAAAAAAGTGGTCCAAAAGTTAAAATCACAGAATTTTTTTTCTTTATTACTTGAAAATTTTTTATTTGTGTACCTCACAAATAAAAAATTTTCAAGTAATAAAGAAAAAAAATTCTGTGATTTTAACTTTGGAGAGTAAGTAAGTCGAATAGTCTATAAAAAGTACATATCATGTTGAAACTGACGTTTTTATACCGTATGTTTATTTTTACAGGCATACCTCGTAGATAAAAATGTATTAATTATTTTTTATCTTGAGGTGATCAAGATATTAATTTAGAAATTGATGAAGCTCATCTCGATATTAACCTTGTTAGGTTGAGACTATTTTCGAGATATAAAAATGTTACAAAGTGTTAGCTATGGATTCAAAATAATGAAAACCGAGAGTCGGTGTCGGGGTACTACTGTACCTGTAAATCAGGTCCAAGAACACTCGGAACATGTGCTCATGTGGCAATGGTGTTGTGGTACCTTGGTTATTCTGGTATGCTTCCGCACGTGAAATATCCTTTTACTAAAATTATAGATTCGGTAAACAACGCGATTTCAATTGATATTCAAATGTGAAAATAATTATTCATTCAGGATACTAAACTTATGGTCAAAGAACGTATTTCACTGTACCTGTATCTTGAAAAGTGAGTCTATGGATCTGGAAGAAGCGATTCCAAACCACCCTGAACAATATAAACTGAATATAAGTACTATTCTTACTTGTCTCGTTGAAATCCAATCAGTCCCATTAGAATCATTAGATACACTCTCATTTTTCGACATTAGGAAACGAACATACGGTATATGAACTTTAGTTTTCACATGAATATGGCCTGTTTTTGAACTATTCGATTTGGCAATGAACTCATTTATTTTTACAGTACCTCACAAATAATCCCTGTACAAAATATAAAGAAGAAAAATTCGGTGATGTCAAATTAGACCATCATTCTTTCTAAATTGTACATGGTAGAGAGTTGTACTTTTCGTCTACTGTTTCGGGTATCCTTTGTTATTATTAAGTAAGAAATAAAGCCTTCTGAAACATAATTGTCGAAGTCGAGACCGTGTACACAAACCCACAAAACAGCCTGTATATGTCGGACTCAATTTTGAGTTATATGAGTGACTATCGTCAAGCTATAGCTTCCCACTGAGGTTATCGCATTTCACAGAAAGTCTGTATCTTAACAGCATTTTCTAAAATTGTAAAGATGGTTTATCGAGACATTGACATTTGGATCACTCTATATCCCAAACCAGCCGTGGGAACAGAATTTAAAATCGATATGTTTCATAGCTGGCCAGTATCTATAATATATCCAAAAATTAGCGAATTTACCTGTCGTCATTTTTTCTAACTAAATGTGCGGGGTCCTTTTAATATGATTCATATTTTTCTAAATATTGGATTGATATGTCCGTTACTTTGTGATAATACATTTTTAAAATATAAATGAGAGACAATATACTTTCTTTTTTATCACTATTTTTAATATTTTTAAAATAATGATACAAAACAACAAGTACCTATATTGTTTCAAATTTTGGATTTATTGGGCCGATATATGATGTAAATTAATACACATATTAAAACAGTGGTTTATAAAAACAATTTACACATTTATTAAATAAAATACGCATGTCGGGCGTTTCGGTGAAACTTCACCTTCTTCAGATGATAAATGCAAACTAAATATATTTCTCCGTTATATGGAATACAAGAAATAAATAGATGACAAATATGTACAAATGGTAAATAGAAGGATGGTTACAAATAATTAGTAAAATAGGAAAACCCCATTCTAAACTGCTAGTCAGGTAGTCAAGTAGTTCGGTAATTTTGAAAAAATTTAGAAGACCTGAATATTTGTATTTATTTATCTGTAAATGAAGTTTAATTACCTTATTTTCGGCATTCGATATAGTCAAAATTAAATGTGTGAAGTAAAAAATCTAAACGATTAAGGTATGGATACCGAGCAGGCCACCCTATGAATCCTACATGTCCGATCTATCGATTTGAAAAATTTGCATCTAAAAAAATTCCTAGCCCATCTATAATAGTAGGGAGGCGCTCGATCTTGTTGAAACCATATATTTTGAGGTTACTGCCTATTCTGTTCTACTGCAGGAATAATTTGGTTATTCAGTAGAATCAAATACTTTTCACCATTCAAGTTTCCGTGTTTAAAAAATGTGACTCTAAGCCTATTTTCAAAAATTCCCATCCAAACATTCAACTTTTGAGAATGTTAGGTATAAGCTCCATGAATCCAATGAAGGTTCTCTTTTGGCCAATACCTTGATTTATTGCGATTAAATGTTTCATACATTAAATAGAGTGGACAAGGAAAATTCTTCAATAATTTAAAAACTATCAAACAAGTTTCCAAGGGAGCTGGTTATACGTATTCCGCAACGCAAAACCTGCATTCACAATCCAACGGTGAATTATATAAAAGGTCAAGACACTCCGACTCAAAATCTGCATACAGCTGTTTCGATCTTATTAGATCTCCTCAGTGCAGCTTATTTGACTCGGAGTGAATTAACAAATTTCTTATTGTTCCCCAATACGAATCGTGGTCGGTAACACTGTCTGGATAACAACTCAGAGCGCCCTTCCACCAAAGATATTGAAAACCAACAATTCACCGTTTAGTACGAAAATGCAGAAATTCGTCGCGAGAACACGTACCTTCTGACATGAAGATATCTTCTCTACAACAGTGGTGTATATGATTCCAAGGCACACTAACAGAATGATTTAAAACCTCTGGATATACTCACGAGAGTGCGCTCTGTAGATACTAGCAGCGTAATACGCAATATACAACAATTAAATCATGAAAACAGAAAAACATACTTGTTGACCATAGTCAATCTCATATGTTACATAAAGTGAACAAGAAAACTTCTTTAGAAGTTTGTTAATTCACTCCGAGTCGAATAAGCTATACACTGAGGAGATCGAATAAGATCGAAACAGCTGTATATTGAGCCGGGGTGACTTTACGTTTTCTATAATTCACAGTTCCTTTGCGAATGCAGATTTTGCGTTGCGGAATACTTGAAAAGTTGTTTGATAATTGTTCACTTTATGTAATGTATGAAATTGACTATGTCAATCAGCAAGTATGTTTTCATGATTTGTTTAACTGTTTCATTAAAAAAAAAATTCAGTTAAATATACCGTTTATAATCGTAAAATTAATTTCCGTCAATTACAATTAACACTTTGTCAATAATACCTACTAGACAGTATTAATAAGTGAACATCAAGTTGCATATCTCCATAGTTTTTACTCTAAAAAGTGAAAGTAAAAGTGTAGTTTCTCGTTTTTAGGGTACGTATAAAATAAATATTTAAGGGGGGCTCCCATACAACAAACGCGATTTTTTGGCCCTTTTTTGCACGATATCAATATTGGCAACAGGTAGACAATTAAAATATTCACAACTCACTCAGTTGTATTTTTACTTTGGTAATAGTGGTAATAGCCGACAGCCTAACAGACACACAGAGAGCTATGGATCGCATCGTGGAGCATAGCCAGCGTTTCGGCCTCTTCGTGAACATCAAAAAAACGAAGCTCATGGTTTTCTCTAAACAACCAACACCCGCCCTTTTATATATAGATGATAAACTTGTCGAACAAGTATCAACATTTCGATACCTAAGCGCTATCGTCAACGAACAATGTGACCCAAAAATTGAGATTAAGGCAAGAATCGAGCAGGCTCGCAGATCCTTCATTAACATGAAAAATCTTTTTACATCTCGTGATCTGAGCCTTCAGCTCCGTGTACGATTGTTACGGTGTTATATTTTTCCTGTCCTGCTCTATGGGTGTGAAAGCTGGACGTTTAACCAGGAGATGGAAAAACGTATAGATGCATTCGAGAGTACCTGTACCGAAGGGTATTACGGATATCATGGATGGCAAGACGGACAAACATCGAAGTCCTCAACATGATGGGCAAATCTTTAGAACTGATGACAACTGTCAAAGAGAGAAAACTCCAATACATCGGGCACATCAGGCGCGGTGAAAAATACGAAACCCTCCGACTGATCATCGAGGGAAAGGTCCAGGGGAAACGATCAATAGGACGACGCCAAAACTCATGGCTCAAGGATCTGAGGAGATGGCTTGGACGAACCTCTACAGAGATCTTCAGGGGTGCAGTTTCTCGAGTCATAATAGCTAATTGGACCGCCAACCTCCGCAGGGAGACGGCGCTATAAGAAGAAGAATAAAAAATAAAATAAATATTTAAGGCCATTTTTTGCATATTTTTGCTCGATATCAATAAAAGTTAACAGTTAGGCACTTGATATATTCACAACATACTGAATCGTATATTTACTTTAATGATAAATAATAAAATTAAAATAAAATACTTATTTAAGGGCGGCATAGTCAATGGTGCGGAACCATTCGTGCGCGTGTCCGACACACACGATTTTTTTAGAGATTACCTGCACTAAACCCAGTATGTATGATTTCAAAACATCTATTTAAATCCGCAAAAATATACAACCATAAAAAAATTATAATTCATCTAGATACCCGTGAATGCATTTTGATATTCGCAGCAATCAATTTGAAATATTGAATAAGTCAACAAAAAATGTACGAAGAATGTTTTTCAAACATTTTTCTTTTAACCCAACACCAGCCAACGTCCCATTTTTGGGACGCGCCATTTTTGCCAGATTCCTTCAAAGCTATCATAGAAAACTAGAGTATTTGATAATGTCATTTAGGTCAAAGTATTTACTTCATATATTTATAGTCAGATGTCTCACAGGAACAACAACAGAAATTAGACTGATTCAACAAGTCGGCACTTGCCTGGCGCGTTGGGGTTGTCATACGTTATAGTGATTTCAATATATTTCTGTCGAGAAAATTATAATTATACCATTGCAGTTTTATTGTTGAATAGTCTCTCTTTTCGATACGGAACGGAATTGAACTGACTCATATCATTATCTGTTGCCAATTTGTTGCTAATTTTGTTGTCCCAATTTTGGGACATTGGCTGGAAGTGATAATTATGAGTAGCAGAAAATGTCTAACTGTCCGTGACATTGACATCATATTTGAAGATCCGGAATTTTGGAAAGATATGGATATTGAAAATATTATTGTAGCAATAATTCCTCCAGACCCGGATATTCTAACCGACACAGAAAATTTTGAAGAGAATGACCTAGAAGGAGAAGAAATAGTGGATGTTGCAGGTACTATGGAATTGTTTACTTCTAACGCTGCTGACGAATCCGAGTTTGAGAGTGACGACGAACCATTATCAGAAAAAATAGTGAAGTGGACTAAATAAAACAGCATAAACAGTGAGAATTCCATTGCAATAGTGACAATACTCCATCGTAAAATTGATACAAGAATACAATTCGCATATGGGCGGAGTAGATATGTTAGACAAGCAAGTGACTCTTTACCGAACAAGAATTCGTTCAGGGAAATGGTGGTGGTCTTTATTCACCCAAGTGTTAGATATATCGGTGACAAATACTTGGAGATTTTACCAGATTGTAAATCACCAAGAAATGGCTACTCTGCTAGAAGTACGTAGGAAAAGAGACCACGCCCTCAAAAGTCCAAATTGATGGGAGGAAGAGCAAGTGTGGACATAAGATATGACCAAATGGGCCATTTAGTTGTTTCTATAAAGAAAAAAGGAGATGAGCATTTTGTGAAAAAAAAAACACTAGAATTTGTGGAGAATGCAATGTACGACTACAAGATATCTGCTTTCTACCATCCCATAAAAAGAAATTTCTTTTACCAAAACTTTTTTATTAAAATTTGTTCTGTATATAATTTATGTGAGTTTATTGAACACATTTTGTTATTAAAGCAGCTTTGTCCCTTTTGTCTTGTTTTTTCTAAATATATTATTTTATCCCCTTTTAGCCATCGTCCCAAAAATGGGACGCTATTTTTCTGAGAATTGAAATTTATTTTTTTCCAAAATTTCAGTGTTCAGTCTTTGCTGAACACTCAACAACCAGTCTATACAGAAAAATTAAATTTTTTAATCCTTTTTGACTTCTGGCTGGTATTGGGTTAAGATCAATAGGTAAGTAATAATTTACTACCAAACGAAACAGAAAAATATTCATTGTGAAACGAAAAATAAAAAATTAAACATTACTACATCATCAAACACAACTATTTCATGTGAAAAAACATCTGTTGCGTTTTTTAAACTTGTATTGCTATATTTTCTTTCATTTATAAAGCTTCAGATTGAACTCGCATCTGACTGAAAAGTGTTTAAGAACAGTCACAAAGAAAAATGTTCGCTTTTGACGTCACCCGGTCGTTGAATAATCTGCTAATACAGCAAAATGGTGGATGCGCCTGACAAACTTGGTATGTAAACATATTTAGGAAATCGATTTCAATCTACTTCGAATTATCTAATCGATTGGAAATTTTACAATTGCATGAAATTTGAATGACATTACCATAATTTAGTTTTTATACAATATCCACGTCGTTGAAAAAGAGTTATTGTCAAAAAAAATTCCGCTTCGAAATGGCGGATGAGGTATAACCATATAACCCAATATCTCGACTTGAAATAGGTCCATTTCAATATAATTACGTGATATTTCATATTCACTGCACATTTAACGCAAGAATATAAGTTTTTGTTCAACAGATCAAGTGCTATAAAAGAAATTGTTATTTCTTAATGTTCACTGGCCATGACAAAAAGCTTCGGACACTTTGCTGAAATTAAGTAGAAGTACCTATATGCTTCTTAAAGCAAAAAACGCCTAACGCCTTTTGGCGTGGACAATAACAGGCGACACGTTCATTAATAGCACATAATGTTTCGACCGCATATTTCAAGTAAATTAGATTGTTTTGTGCCTTAAGTGAGGAACTAACGACATCGTATTTATAATGTGTTTTAATTATAATTTATTATGAGATTATCTTTGTGTATGACCAAGACGAAGATGAAGAACGGACCAGAAAGTCATGTTGAAAATCATTTTATAGAAATGGAATATGAGAAAATCATAAATCTTTGCCAACTAGACGATGATAATCCTTGCGTAGGTGAATGTCTCCCATACAAAAATTATCAAAACAAATCGTACAAGCTCTTCTTTCATAGATTCTATCTGTCTAACTGTTTAGAAAATAAATATATATATATATATATATATATATATATATATATATATATATATATATATATATATATATATATATATATATATATTATATATATATATATATATATATATATATATATATATATATATATATATATATATATATATATATATATATATATATATATATATATATATATATACTACCTCTGTTCCATAATAAGTGAGCCATTACCAAAGTTTATTTTTTACAAAATAAGTAAGCCGTTTTCGTTTCAACTTACTATATTTATACTTATATTTTTACAAAATATCTTATAACTAATAAACAATGTTAGTATAAACGAATAGTAGGCAAGCGATTTTCCCTACGAAACTTTGCCTTGCTAATATGTTGAAGTTTATCATTATTGTTACCGTCACAATCTATAGGTAATCGATTTCATAACTGTTTGTGAAGATATAGACACATTTTTTTAATGTATGTCTAATCGAATATTGGCAATTTTGTCTGTTCTGCCAATTTTTTTCCGGCCCGATTTTCCTTTCTTATTAGAATCAACATTCATAGGCGTATTTTCATCCAAACCACAAACAGAATCATTACCTTGTTTCCATATTTATTTTATAGTAGCTCTTCATGTTCTGAATTTTTCAATTGCCAAAATAACCGCTCCCTTTTTCAGTCTTTCATTTTTCTGATGTTTCAGTAAAAACTGAATAGTAGCCGTTCGTTTTTGGTTGATTAAATTTGGTCTTCTGATCGTTTGAAACATTCGGCGTTAAAAAACTTTCGCTTAAAAAATCGAATGTCAATTGTTGTTTTTAAAGAATTAAACTGTCGGATATTTGTCGTCCATAGCACATGTGATTAGGAATTTGGTGTATATAAAGAATATCAAAATAGAAATTGAAAAAATAACTAAGTGTCAATAAGTTTGAAAGAAAACTCAAATGGCTCACTTATTATGGAACAGAGGTAGTATATACTTATTATATATATATATATATATATATATATATATATATATATATATATATATATATATATATATATTATATATATATATATATATATATATATATATATATATATATATATATATATATATATATATATATATATATATATATATATATATATATATATATATATATATATATATATATATATATATATATATATATATATATATATATATATATATATATATATATATATATATATATATATATATATATATATATATATATATATATATATATATCTGACCCGGCAAACTTTGTTCTGCCATATAAATTACTACTATTATTTTTATCTATCTAACTATTTATCTATCATGCTAACCATCTATCTATCTATCTGACCCGGCAAACGTTGTTTATATTATTGAAATGGCTATTAAAAAATATGGGTTGTTGATAGAAGGGTGAAAATTTAGAGTTATATGTATTATTTAATGCAACATCATAAAACAATGAAAATAAAAAAATTTGTCCAAAAAATTTATAAAAATGTTTGGGGTGGAACGCCCTAATCACTTAGGGGTATGAAAAATATATTATGACCTATTCTCAGACCGACTATTATTATTTTCGATTGTCATCTTGCAACCCTATTGTAGATCTGTGGATAAAATTTAAAAAAATGAAAATCGCAATGGAAAAATAGGTTTTGATCGTCGAGGGGTGAAAGTTTAGGGTTGTATGTATTTTTGAATGCTGTATCATAAAAAAAACAAAAAATTTTGTCTAAAAAAATAAAACAAAAAATTAAGGGGTTGACCCTCAACATTTAGGGGGATGAAAAATAGATGTTGTCCGATTCGCAGACAACAATTTTATACTTTCTTCAAATTCAAAATATACCTATATTCCGTTTGAACCTATCCACTTTATAACCTTGGAACGCGCCTCTGTAATTTGTACCCATCCATCTTCATTGGTTTTTGAGGAACGTATCCTCTGCAAACAAGAAGCTTTTACTGTATGTACCTATATTAAATTCCATAACACAAATGAACTTTGTATCAGACTTGGACGAACATCTGATAATAAAAGTAGGTGCGAACAGCAGTAAAAAATTATACTTTTGATTCATAGTAAATGAATACAAATTTAAAAATATAATCTTTGTTGTGAATGCCTTAAATAGTAGATAATAATTATTAATAGGTAGAAGTTGTGTTCCATTTATAAATAAGACTTTAAGAATTCATCAAATCATAGGATTTTGTTAACTAACTTCTTTTTGATAAATATGAATTTTGTTTAATTGCAAAATAATTTCATCTGAATCTTCACCTTGATACGATTAGATCCTCAGTTCCGAACAACATTATTGAATGTCTGCTGTGAAATTGCCTTTTGTTCGATGCTCATTTGGTATTATATTTCCGAAAGATAGTGATATTAAAATTTTCTACAAAGAAATTAATATTTTCAAATAAACACTCTTCAAGGATTTTTACACGATCATTTCAGTTATCATTTTCGTCTCCGTTTCAGTCGATCCGTTTTTGTTAATTCATTTTGACAATATCCGTTCAATTTTCAGTTTTAGTACATTTTTATATTATTCGATATAACGGTCAATCAAATAAATAAAAACAAAACAAATAAAACGAAAATTTTTGCTGTTCTGTTTGCATACAGGATGAACTGACAGACGGTGACGGAAATGTGAACTGAAATGATAGTGTAAAAGCCTTCTACTGTAATATTTGGAAGAATCAAAAAAAATTCTTTGAATGCAACTTATGTCAATTACCACCTCTGCATAAATATATAATTTTATATGCTTATTTCTCCTCAGGCGGTAACTGGTCTCAATAGATCATCACTCGTTGAATTATGAAAATTAAACAAATGTTTCAGTTAATTTGTCAAGGCTCTTTCATAATTTTTCAACCTGCTACACCTGTCGGATTGTATACATTCCAGTTTTTTATTTATTCTATGAATTTTATGTATCATATTTATCTGATTTTTTTATCAAATGACTTGATAATAATTTTTTTTCGAACAATAATATTACACTCTTCATGTTAGATGTACCTACTTGAGGACTTTAACAACTAATAGATATGTTCAATGAAACAGTTACTGAAATATCCAGTAAATTGGCGATATACAATAAATTGATGAACGAGACCATTAATCAAGTAGACAACTATTAGATAGCATAAATTTTAAAATAATACAGGAAGATACAACGATAAACACAGGAAATATAATCTAGGAGAAAATTTATTATTTCTAACCTAGAAGCCCGGTGCCGCATAAGGAACTAACTAAACGAAATAATTCATAAAATAACTCACTTGAATACTGCTAAGTTGACACAAATTCCACTAGAAGACAAAATGTTAATTGAAATTCGAACCTTCCTGAAAACAGCAATGTAGATATTTGTCGGTGTCAACAGCTTCTGCTCGTAATATCACAGAACAACTGACGCGACACGCAGACCACAGATAAAATTCTACGTTGAAATTTAACAATCTGACGTAATACGAAATTTTACCGGCATCTGTTATATTATATCGATTGCACACAAACTAATGAAATTAAATAATTTGGAGCACTTGAAACAAACAACGTTGTTAATACAACTCAGTGTGAAACTAAACTGGACAAGAATCCAAGAATCGCGCTGCTGATGTGGTCAAAAACGGGTTTCAGTTTATGGAAATGGAAGGCGATACTAAATCAAATGTTAATGCGCAACACGTGGTACTTCGAGCAAAGCAAAGGCCAGAAGAGTAGGATGGTTATTCTTAGTACATACATCGAATTAAACCAAGAAGGTAATCGATTCCTTTATATAAATGAATCCTACGAACGTAGTGCGTTCATTAAAAATTGTTTACCACATTTCTTATTGCGGTCCAGTTAGACAAATCGGAATCATCTTCATAGTATCTTCATGCGAAATATGGATTAATCATTTTTTCAGATGAATTTCCCAACGTATTATTATCTTTATATATATATATATATATATATATATATATATATTATACACTGATATATTATATATATATATATATATATATATATATATATATATATATATATATATATATATATATATATATATATATTTATACACTGATGTATATATATATATATATGATGATGATAAATACACCATAGGCGAAAATTTTTAGGATTTCAAGGTCAACCGCCTTATAATTTAAAGAAAATCAAAGCAAAGCAAGCACCCTAAGCTATTAATTTGTTTTCACTTTCGAGTGTCTACCTTGAGACCTACAACTCCTATTTACAATATTCACAAAAACTCTTCTCAGCCAATTAATCAATTCATCTATTCATCAAATTTTTTTTTCTTTCACAAAATAGGTACCTACCTACTTAACGAATTTGTTAACAGCTGGTGAGAGCAAATAAAAAGTTATATATTTTTGAAGATTAGCGGGATTCTGCGATCTTTAACGTTAGCAAAATGATCTATAATATCCTCATAAATTTTTTTGTCTTTCGCCAAAAGTTTTACCAATTCCTTTTCAATAGACAACAAACTAATATATTTTCAAACGATCCTGGCTCATTGAATTTCGTAAATAAGTTTTAATTCTCTTAAGAGTGGAAAACGAGCGCTCTACGGATGTCACCGGGATAGAAACAATTAGACATAAGAGTTTATAAACTTGGGGTAAATCTTGATTCAAATCATTATCAAAAAGGTATTTAATAGTCCTCACATGATTTTCATTTTGCCCCAAAATTTCATTGTCATTATAAACAACACACAGTTCACTTTTTATGGCCACCTTATCAAAAAAAGTGTATTTTTGACATAAATTTTCCAAAAGATTATCTGGAAAATTAGCCGAAAATCCGGTTGACAAATTTTTATTGAGTAAGTCGAAGAAATGCAGTTCTTTCAAATCAGAGAACCTTATTTCTATTTGACCCGTAATAGTATCCAAAATTTCATAAAATATTTGCTTATAGTGAAGCTCCATATCTGCGTAACTGAATTTCTTTCGTTTTGGGCTGAATTGAGTCGTATAATCAGTAGTTTGAAATACAGAAAATAGTTTTTTAAAATAAACTTCTGCACGAAATTCTGAAATTTTTTCCAAAAGAAACTTGAGCCGATTTCGTGAGTAAATTACATCTGAAAACTTGTGCTGTAAGATTTGAAAAACTATTTCTGTTTGTTCAAAAATTGATTTAAAGATGTTTAAAAAATATATAAATTCCTTATCTTGTAAATAAGATATTAATCCGCGTGCTGTATTTAAAGTTACTTTATCGGTGGAAAATTCCTCACTTTCAACTAGGTATAGAATTAAATCCTCAAATCTAGTAAAAAGTAAACAGTGCCAACAAAATAATTTATTTTTTACCTGTGATCCGGTTAGGCAAGGATGTCTCTCATAATTCATTGTATTAAAACCGCGGTTTTGTTGTCTGTTACGCTGCACCAAATAGTTTAATTCAGGGGTAGGTCGCAATGTTTTTATCAAAACTTTATCCTCATAACTGAGTGCACTAAAGTTATGGGATAACAAATATTCCACTAAGTCACCATTGAAATTTTCGAAATTAACTTCAGTAACCAAACTCATTTTAAAACAATACGCGAGCAATATAAGTAAACACGCTGCCATTAGTAACTACGATCACACTACGATTCAATTAATGCTTTCCAACGAATTCACTCGATGTCACGCGAAATTCTATAGTTGTGATTGGTCGACATTGTATGAGACGGTTTCTATCCGTGTTGCCATTTACATATGTTTTGCTTTTCTATTGCAATGAAATAATTCATTCGGAGTATTTGCACCGTTGTTTGCTTTTCTGCGGCAGGCATAAACGTTGAGAATATACCTTTCCATGCCTCCGCAGCGTTGCCACAAATCTTGAAATGAATGAAATGCAGTAAATGTAAATAGGTACCTTCTATCGTAATTAATAAATTATATTATATAATGTAGGTTGAAAGGAAGGTAGGTGCATAAAATAATATGATTTTGATTAATATGAATATGCTGAATGCTGACTATTCAATATAATATATTAGTGACACGAAATATTATTGAGGAGGCTTAGCCTCCTTAGCCTCCTTTGACTAACCGCCCCTGATATATATAAATATATATATATATATATATATATATATATATATATATATATATATATATATATATATATATATATATATATATATATATATATATATATATATTCATATCGTTGGTTTGACTACTTTTTCAAATCGATTTGGTAAAATCTGAAGAATATTTCCCGTTTTCGTAGCTTTATTGTATTAATGACATCAAATTTTCAAGAGAATGAATTATTTGCCTTTTTTACGCACACATAATATATTCAAACCAAGTTAAGATAGAGTTTATTATGATTCCAAGATGGACGTGGGAGTTAACTACTGACAACTGATAATTGTTTAAATTATAATGGTTTGGGATTATTTTCTCCGATTTGGAGTATCTTTCACTTGTTTCTATTTATAGGAAGGCGTCACTCTGTGCTCCGTCGAGAAATGCTGTTAAGGTCCAGCTGAATCCCAACATTATCTTCGATTGGGTTTCCATAACATTTGAGGGCATCTGCGTAAGATGCTTTTTTGGATTTTATATGAAGCAAGTCTGCCGAGAACACGAGAAATAGATAAGGACCTAGAACAGACCTTTGAGTCACTCCAATGATAAAATTTCGTATAATTGAATATGCCTCCTCAACTCGAACCCTACATTTTTATCTGATAAGGAAGGCGAGCTCCATCCATACCACTTATCTCCTATTCCAACATGATCTAGTTTATATAATAGTGTATATTTTTGAAATATTTCAAAGATCTTATAAAAATCTGAATATATAACACAAGTACGATATCCATTATTTAAGGTTTTTATCCTGTAGTTAACTAAGGACTCCATAGACGGACCGCTTGGAGCAGTCAGTGCCAACAGCTTCAAGCGTAATTCTTGGACAATCTGCAGTTTCTATACAATTTCTTGAGAGGTCTGTGTATTGGGAACATCAATTTTGTATAGAAACTGAGGTCGGTATTGGGCAGATTGCCCAACACCGCTTGAAGATAACTACTACAAGCAGTTCGATAAGAAGTACACCACCAGGTTTGATTCCATTAAGTTACACATTGCAGATGTTAAGCCAATTGGCCCGTAGTTATAGGCTTCCAATTAATCTCTCGACTTATAAATAGGCGCTACTATTTCCAACCGAGCTACTAAGCCAAGCATTTAAGTTCGCTAGCTAGTATTTGGGATGTCCTTGGTTCAAACCTCGGAGGCGACTGGTTTGCCATGAGTTGTAAGAGGCGTAAAGTAAGAAACTGCTTGCAAACTTACGTGGCGAATGCTGAGCCAGTATTATTCTCTGAACCCTACCCACACTTCCTGCCTTCCATAAATATTCTTTCTTACCCATCTTTAAGGAACTTGTACATACAAGTGAATCCTCTAACCTGGCTGAAGGAGTTAATCCCCAAAACTCTAAGTCTGCCTGCCTCGCACATAAATGAAACACGTTCAATTTGCCATTCTGCATTTCTCCATAATCCATATGTTTGCTTCGATTTCTAATAATTTAAGAACCTTTAGGAATGTTCAAAATATGATAACCATTATTCATAATGTATAAGTGGATACATTTCTAGTCAGTTAAAATTAATTTACTTGTTATAAATACTTACTAATGATCTTTTTGAGTGAAATCGACAATTTGATAAATATCATGTGAAAATACCTATAACTTATTTTATTTAATTACTCGACTCGTTACCGGGGTTAGATGTTCAGATTACTGGCAACTATTGTATAATTATTTTTTTTTTTTAACTCGAGGGACCTTCAGTTTAACGCCGGTTCCGAACGGCCAATGGGCTTGTAAACGATGTACATTACCCAACAATTTTTCATCATAAATAACCACTAAATTCCGGACATACACAACACCCAAGAGCGAGGTGGGACTCGAACCCACAATCCTCGGTTTACAAACGGTATAAGGCGGTTCACCTTACCGCTGGTTTACCGATAATTATTATTATAATTACTCAATCATTTTATTCACAGAAAGTCTACCTACTTTTGTGTTTGTGAGCGCCATCTAGTAACTAAAATACAAAACGTAATAATACATTCAATAAAAATACAGAAATCTTCTTCTGTAAATTGTTGATATATTCTCTTGCAGCTAGATGGTGCTTCATCCGCACCGTCGCTACCGTCGCGTCTAAATTTATATCCCGGTAAAGGGAATTAGGATTCATAGCCGCTGCCGCGACGTCGAGCATCGACTCGCCCAATTTCCCGAGCTGGTGGTGAGCTCACGTCGGACCGATTTGCCTCCTATTGATTTTTTCAATTCCGCACGAATTTTTCACTGACCGCGTAAATTTTCGAGTCTGCACAACCGCCAAAAGCTTTTTCAAACCGATTTGCATCCCTTTCTTGTGACTGTGTTTCCATTCAAGTGAAAATTTCCCCAAATTATAAGAATACTTCGGACTGGGCCGGCATATCTTCACTGGCATTAGGTAAGTCCGTTTACTAGACATTTTTTTGGCACATGATGTCTTTACGGCATGTCTTTAATTTTCTCGCAGGGTTTTGAGAAGCTTTTTTGTAGGAATTTGGGGTTTTCAGCTTTATTTCCACCCTCTAGTGGGTTTCTAACCTAGAAAAAAATCGAGGGTTGCAACCCTTTCGGCGATCGTAGATTTCTCACCGCCCTTTCATCGCCAGGAAAAGGGATGCGTAGGGAGAGATCATGGGGAGGAATGATTGAAAATTTTTCATATGAATAATTACATCAATGTTGAGCAAATTGGAATAACTACTTTGATTTTTCGAAAGAATTTGATCAAATGTGAAATAATTAGAAGGCACTAGCCGCCACTCATAAAATGTGTGTACATTAAATTTTCAATAAAAACAAAAACAAGGAATAACTTTAATTCGGGCTTTTGATAAAATTTTGTAATATTTGTATTTTGTAATAAGCAGCAAAAAAGTTTAATTTTAGGGGACACTGCTTACTCTGCAAGGAAATTCGATCATCAGTTTTCCATTTTTCACTTAGTCATTCATTTTTGGTAAACGCCGAAAAGACCGATAATTTTTGTAGTATTTTATATGATATCCGCCTGAGTAGGTAATTTTCTGGGTTTTCTAAAGGAAGATTCGGCTA
Organism: Cynegetis impunctata; assembly: GCA_030704885.1. Taxonomy (NCBI): domain Eukaryota; kingdom Metazoa; phylum Arthropoda; class Insecta; order Coleoptera; family Coccinellidae; genus Cynegetis; species Cynegetis impunctata. The sequence goes on from JARQZK010005176.1 coordinate 220,123, forward strand.
AAATTAAATTCTCCAAATTATTTTTTATTCACGTAAAAAAATGGACTAAACGAATTTTGAAATTGATTGAGACAAATTTTTGGCATTTAATTAACTTTATACTTCATAGTAGAAATGTTAACAAACCAAATGGAAATTTTTGATCGGACATTTATTGTTTTTCTTAGGGTTTTTCATAAATTTCAGGTTAACTAGAATATAGGCTATATAAACGAATAAACTAAACAAATATTTTAGAACAACAAAATTCAGACATAAACACACACACATTCATATATACTACCTATAGGTATATATATATATATATATATATATATATATATATATATATATATATATTTATATATATATATATATATATATATATATATATATATATAATACATATATATATATATATATATATATATATATATATATATATAATATATAATATATATATATATATATATATATATATATATATATATATATATATATATATTAATTTTTTTTTTAATTTTTTTTGAATTTGTTTATTTACCTTTTGTTAGCAATAACATATTATTGATGTTTGAGCAACGATGTTATTGATAAATTGAAGTTGTGTCACGCAATTCGGGACTTCAAAACTTTTGATGTAAGCAGACCTTACTTCTTATATTAGACTAAAATCACGTATTAAGCAACTGAACATGTCCATATGAAAGTCACGAATTTCATGATTTACCCTCAACTTATTGTTAGAATCGTTTTTCAAGCATTATAAGCTTGTTACAGCTAATAAAATAAAGCATAAATGATTGAAAATAGAGGACAGGCAAAACTATTCATATATATATATATATATATATATATATATATATATATGTGTATAATTTGAATAGAGATTTATGATTTTAGAACATCTGCTCTTGTAAAATGTGTGATTTTAAAAAATTATAAAAATAAGGAAAATAAAAATTAACAAATTATGACGAGTCACACCCCAAAATGTCTCTTTTGATGAATTTTCACAAAGCTTCGGCAAATTCCATCAAGAAAATTGCTTAGGAGTGTACCGAATTATAGAAGACTTCAAAACTTTTGATGTAAGCAGACCTTACTTCTTATATTAGACTTAAATCACGTAATTAGCAACTGAACATGTCCATATGAAAGTCACGAATTTCATGATTTACCCTCAACTTATTGTTACAATCGTTTTTCAATTATTATAAGCCTGTTACAGCTAAGTAATAAAATAAAGCATAAATGAGTGAAAATACAGACTATTCAAATATATATATATATATATATATATATATATATATATATATATATATATATATATATATATGTATATATATATATAAATATGTGGTGTATAATTTGAATAGAGATTTATGATTTTAGAACATCTACTCTTGTAAAATGTGGGATTTTAAAAAATTATAAAAATAAGGAAAATAAAAATTAGCAAACGAGTCACACCCCTAAATGTCTCTTTTCATGAATTTTCACAAAGCTTCGGCTAATTCCATCAAGAAAATTGCTTAGGAGTGTACCGAATTATAGAACCCCAAGAAGGGCGAAAGAAGCGATCAAATATTGAAGGAACCTTCCCTAAAAAAATAATTACATAATGAAAGCTTATCTTATCTTTGTGAGTCATATACCGAATTCATTTTTCACTGAATAAGGAGAGGTGTTAACTTTACCTTTATCTACCTATCCTTCCAAGTTGAGATAAATTTCATCAGTTTTCATTTTATCTAGACAATATTGAATTTTTTGAATTAATTGGTTTTTTCTGAGATAAACTGCATTCAAGAAATATCGACTTGCAAGATTTTTACAGGGTTTACAAAGAATTATAATAAATTGTCTTTATTGCTAAAAAAGAAGATATAGGCGAGGTCTTGCTGAAAGCTACTCTACTCAACCTCTATAGGTAGTTCATACAAAGTAAATGAAATACATAATAATTTAATAACAGAAGGAATCAAAAATCAAGTCACTGAAATTGAAACATTTAATCATTAAAAATTTGAACATTAAAAAGGAAATATAAATTGACAAAAACACAATAATATATAAATGAATAATGAGTACGGAAATAAACATAGTTTCCTATAGCAATATATATATATATATATATATATATATATATATATATATATATATATATATATATATATATATATATATATATATATATATATATATAATATATGTATAAAATGAAGTGAACTAGGACATTTATTTGAAACTAATCAAACAAACCTCCTAGCGGAGCTGGTTATACGAGTTCACGAAACATCGAAATGCCTCCATATACCTTGGATGGTGTATGTTAGAAACATTAAGTTGTTCATCACAATCAATGGAAATGATAGACAGTCTGTTTCGCCCTTATTTGGGGCTCATCAGTATCATCCATCCATCGAAAGTGATAACCAACCAAATATTTCTAACGGCGTTATATTTTCCTTCCAGTGACTATATGGCATATAAATATGACACAGCGCCACCAGTCGGAAACAAATGAACCACATCTTACAGATAGAAGAAAACATTTCGGCAACGAGAACTCGTACGTCGTGACACCCGAAGGTGGTTACTGTATTCGCTAAGCAAGAGTAAAGTTGATACATCAATTCGATGTAATTAAACATTCACACGCCGCAAGTAACAAGCGCTACAATTTTATCCCTTTTATATATATATATATATATATATATATATATATATATATATATATATATATATATATATATATATAGTCCGTATGTTATGTTATGTTTATAAGTTTCACTATATAAAAATAATTAGGTACTGTGTCTAACAGGAAAGTAATTCTTGATAATGAGTTCATAACTCGAAACATGTCGACTATCCCTTTCAATTTTTATTGAAGAATTATTACCCTATATTATATTCTAACAAATCTTGAATTTTCTATTAAATATGTTGCTCAGTTTTTGATAATAGAATTTTGAGTATATCTGAAAACAGAATTTTAAATTTAAAATCACTTTTAAAGTGTCAATGAAGTTCTAACACAAATCTTGAATTTTTCTTTGAATTTGAAAGACAAATTTGTATAAAATTATATATATATATATATATATATATATATATATATATATATATATATATATATATATATATATATATATATATATATATATATATATATATATATATATATATATATATATATATATATATATATATATATATATATATATATATATATATATATATATATATATATATATATATATATATATATATATATATATATATATATATATATATATATATATATATATATATATATATATATATATAATATCAAAATTTGTCTTGCAAATAGAAAGAAAAATTTAAGATTTTTGTTGGAACTTTTATATATACTTTCTGTATGTTTTCCCTTTGACTGAAGGAGTATCTCAGACAGCTGATGTTGTGGTGTGATTATACTCAACAAAATTCTGTGTGGAAGATTAACAGGTACATTATAGTTGGACTTTGTGGATGGATAGCAAATTTGGTAGATGATCAATTGTTTAGATAATTTTTGGTGATGAATTCGTTTATTAGCTTTCAAATATTTCTAATTGTCTTATTAGCAGGTTTTCACTTTGAAAACTTGCTAATTTTCACTTTGAAATAATTCATAATTGAATGAATATATATTTTTTAAACTGGATACGTTTTGAAAACCTGCTCTTTTAATGCAGCTCGCTGCGATAGAGTTTTTTGTATGTTCTAGTGTTTGCCTGATGCTCGAAATTAGACTGTAATTCATAAAAAAATTCAAGCTTGAATGTTATTGAGGTTCTTTTGTCAAAGAGTATACCTCTATAAGTGAATACGGTCCTGTATTTCTGAGAAATCGCGAATACGCTATAGCGAAAACTACCCTCCACGGCCACGAGAATTATCCTCCACGGTACCGTCCGAAACGGCTCCGCTCGCTACGATTCTCGCGGCTCTTGACCGCCGCACCTGGGCAATTAGGTAAAAAAGGCTGCCTTCCGCCGCCCTCTAATTCCAGAAGTCTTAAATCCCTGATTACTTATACCTTTAATATCGAATTTTGTTCTATTAAGTCTGCTACGAGCGTGTACAGGGTGGGCAAATTTCGATGTTTGTATTGGGTAACTCTAACTGTAACTATAGGAGATATAAAAAAAAATGAAGGTAGCATGCTTGATCTCTTTTTTCGAGACAAATTTCACTATCGTTGTTTGTTTTCGACTTATGAACGAAAGTTATATTCCTTTTCTAACCATGTATCATATGTTAGGCTGCCTTTGATGTGTCAGTATGTAATAGCAAAATAGTTATTTATGTACCAAGTGCGTTAGGTATATAGATCCTAACGCCCGAAGGGTATAACATTCGGCCCGAAGGATGAATGTTGCCCGATGGGCGTCAGGATCTAGTAACGCACATATAAGATTTTATTTTTCACGAGAAAATTATTTTATTATAATGAAAAATCGATTTTAAAATCGGTTCATCGCTCCTATACTTTCCATTTTCCTTCTCATAGTAGGCATGTCATTTGTTGATATTTTGATGTTTGTTGAATATATTTGTCATCATTATATTATTTAGTGAATGTCATTGCTGCTTTCTCTGTGTAGTCTTATAGAAATAATGGAAATGAAAATGGATTTACCCAAGAATATCATAGAAAAAGCAGCCAAAGCTTCGAATAATTCATTGCCGGAGAAATCCAGAGTCGTATACGACAAGGATTATGAAGTATTTGATCAATGGAAGTTGTTTCATTTCTCCTCGTACAATGAGCGGGCGTTATGATCCATAATGCCCGCTCATAACGCCCTAGGGCATAATGAGTGGGTTTATAGCAACCGTATCTAAGGTAAAATCAACAAATAATATACAAGTGAAAAATAAATTATATTTAACTAGATTCTTTTTTGCGTTTTTTTATATTTATTCCAAGTAGGCGGGTGTCATCTATGACAGGGTTTGTCTGTTCGTTTACGTCATAATATCCATTAACTGATTTAATCGTAAGGGCGTTTGCCCACGGGGCGGTAACGGCACGATTTTCCGCGCGCGATAAATCCTTCGCGATATCGCAAGACCAAAATTCACAAATTTGTCATACAATGAATGCAGCGGTCGCCAACTGGTTAAATAATGCCGCGACGGTTTTAAATATCGTCGCGGCAGGACGTTACCGCACAAACCCGCGATTTGGCGGTCAAGAAACGCGCGAATTCGTGTAGCTTGACTTTTGAACGCCAAATTTGTGAATTTGAGTCGTTGCGATATCGCGTACGATTTATCGCGCGCGGCAAATCGTGCCGTTACCGTCCAGTGAGCAAACGCCCTAAAAGTGAGGATGTCGTACGAAAATTACAAGAAATATGATATTTTGGAAAGCTGTGTTCGAAGTAATAACAATTGTGATATCTGACATTTATTTCAATCGTTATCCAGAAGGAAGATAACTTGATAAAGTTATTTTCAAGAGGTTAAAAGAAAATCTTTCAATAAGCCACGACCACACAATCAGATATTTATATCTAATTTTATATATATTACAACCACAAAAATTAAAATTTTAATTTTTCTCAAAAGCTTTGAGGAAGTTATGAATTTCACGACGAAACGTAAACTGTTCAATAAAATCGTTTCTCTAACTCAAATGGCCTGTTATTTCTGAAAAAATTATTATTATCAGTAAATAATAATACAACGTAGAGGAGAATAACTAATATATATATATATATATATATATATATATATATATATATATATATATATATATATATATATATATATATATATATCAGGGGCGGCTAGTCAAAGGAGGCTAAGCCTCCTCAATAATATTCCGTGTATCACTAATATATTATATTGAATAGTCAGCATTCAGCATATTCATATCATTTTATGCACCTACCCTCCTTTCAACCTACATTATATAATATAATTTATTAATTACGATAGAAGGTATTTACATTTACTGCATTTCATTCATTTCAAGATTTGTGGCAACGCTGCGGAGGCATGGAAAGGTATATTCCCAACGTTCATTATGCCTGCCACAGAAAAGCAAACAACGGTGCAAATACTCCGAATGAATACTTCATTGCAATAGAAAAGCAAAACACATGTAAATGGCAACACGGATAGGAACCCAGTCTCATACAATGTCGACCAATCACAACTATAGAATTTCGCGTGACATCGAGTGAATTCGTTGGAAAGCATTAATTGAATCGTAGTGTGATCGTAGTTACTAATGGCAGCGTGTTTACTCATATTGCTCGCGTATTGTTTTAAAATGAGTTTGGTTACTGAAGTTAATTTCAAAAATTTCAATGGTGACTTAGTGGAATATTTGTTATACCCGCCTATGGTGTATTTTTTAACACCTCTTGTAGCCTCCTCAAACCAAAACCTCACGAGCCGCCACTGATATATATATATATATATATATATATATATATATATATATATATATATATATATATATATATATAGTTATATATTTATATATATATATATATATATATATATATATATATATATATATATATATATATATATATATATATATATATATATATATACAGGATGAGACAAAAGTTTAATTGTTCGGGAAGGCCGTCATACTGCACCAGCCTATTTTTTGATCGGTGGAGGTGCTGCAGATACTTCAAGGCCAATTCCACTATTTTTGAATAGAAGCAAATGTTTTTTTATGACGTTATTACCTTTATTTTAAGACGAATTCAGCGAGTTATGACACAAGGTCATTCTAGTCACGAAAAGTATGAAAATCGTAGTTAAAAAATCGAAACATATCGGAGTAATCACTTTCAAAGGATTCACTAACCTTGGTTTGGGTCCACCTACAGAAGATACTCGAAGTGATGACGCTCGACTTGTACACACTTTTTAATTCGCTGAAGAAAAGGCCTAGCATTTGTGGTGTAATTTTGGTACATGCTCGGTATAGTTTTTGTTTCATGTCGTCAGACATGCTAGGTGTTACCGCCATTATACGATCTTTCATAAAAACCCAGAAAAATCTGTTTATGTTCTGGCGAACGAAGAAGTCAAGCTACAGAGCCTCCTAGAACTATCCACATTTATCTCTTGTCTTCAACACCGAACATAATGGGGTGATCCATCGTCTTGTTTCATCCACACGTTAATCTTATAATCGGTAATAATGTCATCGTAAATGCGTAAAATACATGCCTCAATTTAAAAAAGTGGAGTTGACCTTGACCCTACAGCGCTTCTACTAATAAAAAAATAGGGGGGTCCAGTATAACGACCTTTTCAAAAACTGAAAATTTTATGGATAATATGATCAATAGTTTGTGTGCTATTGCCCTGTACCGCTTTCTTGCCTCACCCTATATATATATATATATATATATATATATATATATATATATATATATATATATATATATATATAAAAATATATATATATATATAAATAAATATATATATAAAAATATATATATTTTTATAAATATATATATATATATATATATATATATATATTTATATATATATATATATATATATATATATATGGGGTGTTATTTGATAAGTGTCCTATATTTTGCAGTACGATTGCACAATTATTTATAAGGTGAAAAGTTCATATAAGTAAGGATCCGCAAGGCCTTCATTTTTGAGATACAGGTTGTTATAAATTAGATTCAATTTTTGACATAACAGTAGAGAAAAAAACAAAGGAATGATAGCCTACTTGATTCTTTTATCTTCAAAGACTTTGCTAATCAATGAGAAGAAGATTGGATCCATAGATTAATTTAAATAAAAATATTTCTAAAGCGGCTGCTTGTAGCGACTTTTGACAAGAATACAGATTTTCCGTAAAGCTGATAGACGGATCAATAATTCTTTTATGAAATGTGATACATTCATGCACGAAAAAGTTGTGACTTCCAAAAAGAGATATTCGAGTGTAGGTGGCAAACCCTACAATGAAAAGCCAAATTGAGAACAAATTTGAAATTACCATATTGAAGAATATGGTATATGATATTTTCGAGCAATAATTTCAATAAAGTTATTGATGAATTGCGTTCCTCTCAATAAAATTCAAATATATGAGTTCAATAAAAAAATTCGATTTGTTTTTGGCTAGGGATCTTTATGGGGGAATAACGTGTTTTCGATCACTGAAATTTATATTGCAACCTAAGTTATTATATATCTCGATGAATATAGAACAGTTTTTCCATGAAAATGCTCAAGAATTAATTGAATTTAAAAAAAACGATCACTTTATTGGAAAATATTGAAGAAAACACGCAAATAAGAGTTGAGAAAATTCCTAAGAAAATACTTCATGTAGTATCAAATTTGACAGATAAAAAAACAAATAATCGGAAATGAAATACTTGGTAATTTTATCCTAACGAAAATACTTCAAATTCATCAAATTACAGAGAAGTTTCACGTAATTATAAACATTATTCATTCTCTGAAACTCACATAAACAAAAAATTTTTTTATCTATTGATTTACAGTTTAATGCCGATTCCGAATGGCTGATGTACTTGTAAACAATGATTTCGTATAAAGTAGCACCCTCTTTAATTTTATTTCTTATCGTACGGGAAAAACAAACAAAAAATACAGGCGAAATTTTTTCCTTTATAAATATGCTTTTTAAGTTTCAGTAACTTTGCATATATGTATACTGGGAGCGACAAAAAAATTTTTTTTTAAAGGAATGCCCTATATATTTTTGGGGAAAATGAAAGGTCTTTTTTCCGATTTAAAATATCAAATACAAGTTGATATTTTGTTCAGCCGTTTTTGCGTAACTCACGCAGCATTGAATTTAGTTTAACTTTATACACGCTGCCATGATTACTACATGGAAAGCAAACCGGAACAGTGTACCATGTAAATAAAGGAATACAAAATTTTTTTAACTGACTTTTACATTTAAATAACTGTTAGTGAATCTCAATTTATTTCTTGTAATATTTTCTTGTTTCACAATGGTGTATTCTGTGGCAGAACAACTTAAATAACGCGAAAACGGCTGATAGTCAAGTCAACAAGTTCAAAAACGTATTAATTCTTGGTAAAGCTTTTAAAAATATGAGTCTAGAAAAATGTATCTCGAGGATTAATTAGCACATACAGAATTGCAATTGTTATTAACAAATTAAGATTAACAAAAGATGGCATTTTGTTTTTCGTTAATAACTCATAAACTATTGATATTTAAGAAATTTTGAAAAAAGATCCTCAGAGATGAGAATAAAAAAGTCCAGACTTCGAAAACTCTACCTATATTATTTATAATTTTAATTTAATGCCGAAAATAGGGATCCGTGCGGCCTTTGAGCTATGGACGCATTGCCGCTAAAGCACATAAAATAATTTTGTTATAGTAACAAATATTAATTTAAAAAATTGAATAAATAATGGTATCATCCAGACACCTGAACGAAGAATTCCAAGTTGGAAAAAATTTTTTAAGAGAATTTTTCAAAAAGTTATACTATTGTTTATTAACTATTTTTTTTCCAATCTCCCTTTTCATGAATAACGACATAAAAGTTTGAATAATTGAATTTTTGGCTTCATGGAGCCCTTGGTATATATATACTTAACAAGATCATGCGATAAAATTTTCTCAAAGTTTATTATTTAGTTCATAATGATTCTTTTAAATTAACAAAAAATCAAATGTTGTAGAAATGTTATCAAAAAAATTTTATTCAACAAATAATATGTTATTGCTGTTTCTGTATATAACAATAGGATCGAATTTTTTTATAATTTGTAAAGATATTGTATATAAATAAATAAACAGGTTTAATATTTTTTGAAAATTTTTTTCACCATTTTGTCTTGGCTAAATAATGATTTTAAAAAAATTTACATAAATATTTTTTTATTGTTTATAATTAATTTTTTCATATTCAGATTATTTGAATAATTAGCAAAGATACTATTTTCTCTTTAAAAATCATAATTGGCATTTATTAACATATGTTAACTTAAAAAAAATTTTTTTTTATAAATAATTCCATTGTTTATTGAATTAACAATTTGTTATGAACAAATTCTATAAAGAGTTATATTTTTCTTCTCAAGCTAAAAAAAAATTAAAAAACAGCCTTACATATGAAAGTACTAACAAAAATATTTTCAATTTTTTTAAATATTTTAAAATATTACACGAATCCGAAGTTACACCGGCCATTCGATTTGTCAAGTAACAAATTGATATAATTTATTAACTATTGGAGATACGATCATGGACATTCAGCTGGTTTTTATAAAGGATTAATTAAACTTTCAAATCACTTAAAGACCAAGTTTATAACTATTGTTTATCAGCTACTATATCCATTTGTTTATAAAAATTTTAGATTTTCTTGACTTTCTTTTATCTTTTGTGACTGAAACTTATAGACATACACAAACATCCATACCTAACCCAGGATTCGAACCCAGCACGTCAGCTTCACAGACAAGGTCACTCAACCTCAGCTCCGCAAGGCGTTTAAAATATTAAAGTTCAATTCATTGAATTTGTTTATGGTTTGATTGTATTCCAAATATAATCGGTAGTTTTTTCATCCAATGATTTTATAAAATATCGATTTATTTTATATTAGATGGAGTTTTTATTGGGCAGATACTGTTGAATTATTGATATCGAATTTTTGCTGGAAATATGTGGATGTAAGTATATGAGGTAAGTAATAAATCATTCAGACGGATGAAATTTAACTGTCGAAATTCTGATAGATAGGTATGAAAATCCCGAAGTAATTCAAGCCAAATTGCGCGGAAAAAATATTGTTTTATGATATCGATATCAACATGAGTTGAGAAGATAATTATTATTTTATGCAAAAATCACTCTATTGCTTTGAAAGTATTGGAAATTGGTTGAACATCCCATAGATTATGATTTAATGACGGATTGGAATATGTTCACATAAGTACTGTCCTTTGAAGATGCGTTCAGATATAAGCTTACTGAAGAAAAAACCTGCTTCAGTATAACTGGTTAAACACATTCATATTAGGAAAATATTTTTTTTGTTCTGAAATATATTAGGAAACTGAGGGACACTCATAAATTACATCACACGAATGTGATGATTTTTGGAGACCTCCACACCGACTTCGTCACAGGTTGTGACCCCCATGTTTGGTCATATTGAATATTTTGTAATTTTTTGTTTAGAGTTTTAATACTTCAGATTCATAGATGTGACGTCACGAAGCATGTATCGCCCCCCCTTTTCATACTTTGTTAACCCCCCCCTTAACTAGTGACTTAATTTATGGATTAAGTGTTACTGTTTTGATGCTTGATGAGGCACTGAAACTCGTTTACACAGCTACAATTTCTTGTGAATCAGTTTGTATGTAACTAGAAGAAAAACCTTTAAAATTAACAACAAAAAATTAAAATATTCCGTTATTATATCATTAGTATCATTCTTCATTATTATCATTTTTCGTGGTTTTTGAAAATTTGCTCAGCAGCTTAGTTCGTAGGTATATAACTGAAAAAGTGAACCTGAATTACTTTAATTGTAATTTTATCATTTTTATTTTCTACATTTAATTTTTTTCTGAAGTATACGCAACGATTGAGTTGATAAAGAAGCATCTCTCATACTCAGACTAGATATAGGACAACAACTATTTTACATTAGTGTCAGTTCTTGGCAATAATTTCAGATGTAACTGCGAAAATAAACCTGAATAACTTTAAATTTGATTTTACCATTTTTATTTTCTGCAATTAACTTGTTCTGAAGAATATGCCACGATTGAGTTGATATAGAAGCATCCTGCATACTGAAACTTGATATAGGACTACAACTATTTTACATAAATACTATTTCTTGGCAATAAGTTCAGATGTTACTGCGAAAATAAACCTGAATAACTTCAAATGTAATTTTAAAATTTTTATTTTCTGCAATTAATTTTGTTCTGAAGTATATATCACGATTGAGTTGATACAGGCATCCTGCATACTCAGAATTGATATAGGACTACAACTATTTCTCATGAGTACTATTTCTTGGCAATAAGTTCAGATGTAACTGCGAAAATAAACCCGAATTACTTTAAATGTAACATTTTTATTTTCTACAATTAACTTTGTCCTGAAGTATGTACGCAAAGATTGAGTTGTTATCGAAGCATCCTGCATACTCAGACTTTATATAGGACTACAACTATTTCACATAAGTACTATTTCTTGGCAATAAGTTCAGATGTAACTGCAAAAATAAACCTGAATAACTTCAAATACAATTGTACCATTTTTATTTTCTGCAATTAACTTTGTTCTGAAGAATATGCCACTATTGAGTTGATATAGAAGCTTACTGCATACTCATACTTGATATAGGACTACAACTATTTCGCATAAGTACCATTTCTTGGCAATAAGTTCAGATGTAACTGCGAAAATAAGCCTGAATAACTTCGAATGTAATTTTACCATTTTTATTTTCTGCAATTAATTTTGTTCTGAAGTACAGGTACCGATTGAGTTGACAAAGAAGCATCTTGCATACTCAGAGAAGATATAGGACTACAACTATTTTACCTAAGTACCATTTCTTTGGAATTAGTTCAGATGTAACTGAGAAAATAAACCTGAATGACTTAAAATGTAATTTTACCATTTTTATTGTTTGCAATTAACTATGTTCTGAAGTATATGCCACGATTGAGTTGATATAGAAGCATCCTGCATACTCTGACTTGATATAGGGGAGGGCTACAACTATTTTACATGAGTACCATTTCTTGACAGTAAGTAGAGATGTAACTACGAAAATAAACCTGAATTACTTTAAATGTAATTTTACCATTTTGATTTTCTGTAATCAACTTTGTTCTGATTGAGTTGATATAGAAGCATCCTGCATACTCAGACTTGATATAGGCCTACAACTATTTTACATAAGTACCATTTCTAGGCAGTAAGTACAGATGTAACTACGAAAATAAACCTGAATCAAGTCAACTCAAAATATGCTTTATTGTCCTTAAAATTATACAACTCATTGACAAAGCGAAAATATAAGAACTAAAAAATGTAAAAACATAGAGAATAAAAGCACATTAAGCGAAAAATATAAAAACTAATCAATGTGAAACATAGAAATAAAAACATCAAACCACATTTCCATACAAAATATATACAAAATTCATATTATTAACAATAGAACGAAAACCTTTTTAATTTTTTTTAAAATTGAAGCTTTAGCCTGTGCTATTCAATTTGGTCATATCGATCAATCAATTAGGCCAAGCTACAAAGATTTTTTCCTGTAAAAAGTGTTAGAAGGAAACCAGCTCCGCCATTGTGTGTAAAATAGTTCCACATGATATAGTGATATGTTTTTCACTCGACTTTATTATTTATGTCTTTGTTATTAACAATTTTATGCAAAAAATCGCGTGTTTTTTAGTTTTTTGCTTATAAAATTGAAACTATCAGAGTAATCGTGATGATGTCAATAGACTTATTGTAGAAAATGAAAAGACGAAAAAAATGAGAGGTCGGACGACTCGATCAGACCCTTAGTCTAAGGGAAAATTGGAAAAAACCGTCCAAAATGCAGTTTTTTCAAAAGTTCATAACTCGGTTATTTTTTGAGTTGTAGCGTAGATCCTCCGGTTAGTATTATTTATCAATATAAACTTTATTTGTGCGAAGAGCAGGAACTGTCCGATGCATAGTTTCTGATCTGTGGCCATTTGATTATGTTACTATGCAATTTTCCAGCAGACCTGAATGCGACAGATATGGTCTGATTTCAATTTACTGAAAAGATTTTGAAAGTAGAATTCTCATAGTTCAAAACGTTCATCTTGGTTTTCCATAAAATCGCTGAGAAATATGTTAAAAATAAAACTGAACATGACGAAAAACGGCCGAGCGCTAGAGAGTAGTTGAAGAGTGGGAGTAGAGCAGCAGGCAAGGAGAAGTATGACATTCGAAGGCGTCGGCATTTTGAATGCGACAGTAATTTTTAAACGTTGTCAGATAATAATTGTAAACCCCCACTCTTCAACTACTCTCACGCGCTCGGCCGTTTTTTGTCATGTTCAGGTTTATTTTTAACATATTTCTCAGCTTTTTTATGAAAAACCAAGATGAACGTTTTGAACTATGAGAATTCTACTTTCAAAATCTTTTTAGAAAATTGAAATCGGACCATACCTGTCGCATTCAGGTCTGCTGGAAAATTGCATAGTAACATAATCAAAAAGGCACAGATCAAAAACTATGCATCGGGCAGTTCCTGATCTCCGCACAAATTAAGTTCATATCAATAGCTAATACTGGCCAGAGGATCTACGCTACAACTCAAAAAACAACCGAGTTATGAACTTTTGAAAAAACTGCATTTTGGCCGGTTTTTTCCAATTTTCCCTTAGACTGAGAGTCTGATCGTGTCGTCCGACCTCTCATTTTTTTCGTCTTTTCATTTTCTACAATAAGTCTATTGACACCATCACGATTACTCTGATGGTTTCAATTTTATAAGCAAAAAACTAAAAAACACGCGATTTTTTGCATAAAATTGTTAATAACAAAGACATAAATAATAAAGTCGAGTGAAAAACATATCACTATATCATGTGGAACTATTTGACAAACAATGGCGGAGCTGGTTTTCTTCTAACACTTTTTGCACAAAATGCTCACTCTAAATCTCTGTAGATTGGCCTAAATGCTCAGAGTAGTAGTTCTCTACAGAGTAATAAGGTCTATCAACAAAATAAGATTTTGCTCGTTTCCGAAAACTGGCCAAGCAACTTATAGATTTTAATTCATCTAGAAGGTGATCGTTAATTTTCTTAGCATTATAAATGATGGACTTTTTTGTTAATTCAGAGGAAGGAATAGGGAGGTGAACATGATGTCCCGAAGATCTGGTTGATTACCCGTGCTGTGACACCAAGGGTACGTCATGAGAATATTTATGAATCAAGCACACAGATTCGAGTAAATATAAAGCAGAAAACGTTAAGATTCTATTTTTATGTTTGCAATGAGCCCTATTTTTCAGAACATACATGTAACGAATTGCTCTCTTCTGCAATTTGAGAATGGTGTCAAGTTGTGAAGAATTACATGAACCCCAAAAGAGAAAACCATAACGAAGATGAGATTCGAACAATGCAAAATAGAAAATTCTTGTAGATGCCGTATATAATTCACTTGAGATGGATTTAATGGCAAAACAAACCGATGATAATTTTAAGACTAACACATGCACATGCTGTGAAAATCTGAGATCATTGTCGACAAGGAGGCCTAAAAATCTGACAGAATCAACTATTTTTATGGCATGGTTTAACAGAAATAGTTCCTGGGAGTTATCTTTATAAAACAAGGCGACGGTTTTATCCACATTGAAGCAAACTAAGTTTACATCAGACTAGGATTTGGTCAATCCAGGATCAATTGTCATTTCAGAGTTCAGCATCGCAGAACTAGGACTGCTCCAAGTAATACTCGTATCATCAGCGAAAAGCGTAATTTCTCCACAGATCCTCAGATACGTATCTAATTCACTTGAGATTATTGGATGACTTGAAATGTAATTTTACCATTTTCTAAAATTAATTTTGATTTAAATTATATGTAATACCTACACAGACTTGATATAGGACCTAAATTATTTTCATAAGTACCATTTCTTGACAAGGAGTTTAGATTCAACAGAGGAAATAAATCTGAATGACTTCAAATTCAATTCCTCCATTTTTATTTCCCAAAATTAACTGTGTTTTGAAGTATCGGCAACGATGGGATTAATAAAGAAGCATTCGGTATAGTTTACGATTGCAATTGGTTATCACAAGTTGCTACTTGTGACAACCAGTCGCAGTTCCTTAGAAATTAATCCAGTGGTAACTGGGAGAGCATTTTGCCTGACCTTATTCTCTTGCATGATTTTAATTCTGATATTATCTTACTCTTCCCACACGTAATATTTACTTGGATGATGTTTCAACGTTTCGCGAATTTGTTACAATGAAGTATGACTAACGCAGAATTTATATTATGATGAAGTTGGCGGGAACGGGATTTTGCAGTCATGCTTCACCTAATTGCGAGAAATATATGGAATGTTGACATTGAAGGTGTGTACCGATACCAACTTGTAAATTTAGTGAGAATGAGGGGTCAAGATGTAATATAAATTGTGTCGTACTTTACTTTTTATTGACGAGAATGGTTAGATGAAGATTTATGTTAGGATTTCAT